>PVKZ01003735.1:0-116986 GCA_004027375.1 Macroglossus sobrinus | reverse complement strand
GGGGGCGCACCATGGGCCGCTACTCGGGCAAGACGTGCCGCCTGCTGTTCCTGCTGGTGCTCACCGCCGGCTTCTTCGTGGCCGAGCTGGTGTCCGGCTACCTGGGCAACTCGATCGCGCTGCTGTCGGACTCGTTCAACATGCTGTCGGACCTGATCTCGCTGTGCGTGGGGCTGGGCGCGGGCCGCGTGGCGCGCCGCGCGCCGGCCGGGCTGCGCGCCACCTACGGCTACGCGCGCGCCGAGGTGCTGGGCGCGCTGGCCAACGCCGTGTTCCTGGCGGCGCTCTGCTTCACCATCGTGGTGGAGGCCGTGCTGCGCCTGGCGCGGCCGGAGCGCGTGGACGCGCCGGCGCTCGTGCTGGTGGTGGGCGCGCTGGGGCTGGCGGTCAACGTGCTGGGGCTGCTGGTGTTCCAGGACTGCGCGTGCTGGGCCGCCTGCTGCGGCCGCCGCCCCAGCCGCCGCGGCCGCGCGCGCGGGGCACCCCAGGGCGGCGCCCCCGCCCCCGCCCCCGCCCCCGCCAGCCCGGCGCCCGGCCCCGCCTCGGCCGTGACCCTGCGCGTGGCCTCGCTGGGAAGATCGGCGGAGAAGGGGGCGACCGTGTTCGCCAACGTAGCAGGTGCCTTTCGGGTGCACCCTGCGGCCGCGCGGGCGGGTCCCCTCCTCCTGCCCTTTCCACGCCCTCTGTTCCCCTCCCTCCTGCCTTTTCGTCTCGTTTTAAATCCATTTCCTCTGCCGTCCCGCTTGTATCCTCTTCTGCTCACTCGACGCCTTCCCCACGGTTTCTTGTATTCTCCACGTGTCCCCTTTTCCTCCCGGATCCTCGGGGGCCCCCACTTCGCTCATCTCCCTTCCCCCCGCCCCCTTCTCTCTGCACAGCCGTATTGATTTTCTTGGAAATCAGTTATTATTGGGCAATAGACATCACTCCCCGCCCCTCCCCTCTCCAGAGGCGATCTGCACTTTTTTCTCTCACTCCACCCCCCTGTCACCTTGGGCCATCTTTCTCTGTCCCCTTGGGAGTTACGGGGTTGGGGGCTGGGGTCCCACTGCCTTTTTCTTTTAACTTGAATGGAAGTGTGAACGAAGCGCAAAGATGCACCAGGGGGCTCATTTCAAGGCCAAGATTGACCCTGGCTGGCTGTGTGTGTGCGTGTGTGTGCATGTGTGTGCACGCGTGTGCATGTGTGCGCGCATATGTGCGTGTGCATGTGTGTGCATGTGTGTATGTGTGTGCGTGTGCGTGTGTGTGCATGTGTGTGCATGTGTGTGCGTGTGTGCGCGTGTGTGTGTGCGTGTGTGTGTGCGTGTGTGTGTGCGTGTGCGTGTGTGCGTGTGTGTGTGCGTGTGTGCGCGCGCGCATGTGTGTGTTGGGGGAGGGGGAGGGACGGGGAGGGTCCCGGAAACTAGGAGGCATTGAAAATCACGAACTGTTTTTGAGTCCGCTGGTTCTTTTTGTTTGTAGAACTTATACACAACACAAGGTTTCTTCTTTGAATGCAGGTGACGCCCTGAGCACCCAGACCGAGCCAGAAGAGCCGGCCAAGAAGGAGAAGAAGTCCGAAGCCCTGAACATCAGAGGTAGGGCCGGCTCTGGGCCGCGGGGGGCGGGCCCTTCGCAGCACCTGTGGGCGGGGCCGTCCTCTCCATCTTCCGTTCGCCTTTGCGGCGGGCGCCCCGCGGAGACTATGACCCTGGTCTCTTGCCTAATCACTGTATTGATTCCGAGGGAGACTCTGGTCGCTCATGATCGATCCGTGCTCCGTTTAAACCCACGCTAATGCCGTCTGCTCCAGAGGCTCACAGGTGGGTGGCATGTTCCTACATCACTGGACTCTGCCGGTCCAAGGATACTGCTGACACAAAGAGCCGCCGGCCGTGACTATCGTTTTGATAAGGTGGGGGGCAGAGAATAGGTGCGTGGCATTCGAGGCGGCCTCGGTAATGATCCTCGTCACTTTTGGTTATTTCTGCCCAAAATCTGCTTCTGTGGTGTGTGTCCTGGCTCACTTGAATTTCCACTTCCAGTCCCAAAGCGGGGGTGCTTGCAAGGCACGCGGAAGGTACCTCACTCACATTCCTTCTACCCTGTGCTCAAGGTCACAGCACTGGGCCAAGGCCAGCCCGGGGGCGTTCAGAGGTGTGTTTCTCACCAATATGATTTCCCGTCAGTGCCCAATCTCGCCTTTGAGAATTTCAACAAAGGCCATGCAACCCCTTTCCCTGTGGATGATTTGGGGAGGCCTGTGGGCATAGATGGATATAATATAAAGAAACACCAAAAAATCCAGGGGACATCTCCATTTCCGAGTGTCTCACATCCGCTTTACAAAGTGATACCTGGACTGGATCACAAGAGAAATCAGCAGATAATAAAAACAACGACGATGGCGAAGCCTTCTCTCTCAGTTCTCTCCGTCTGAGGTGTCGCTGCCCATCGGGGGCCTGCCCCCCGTGGCCCATCTCGCGAGATGCTTTCCCTGTGGTTTCCCATCCCCAGGGGTCGGTCTTCTCTATGGAGGTGATTGACACACCTGTCTCAGAACCCTGCCGGTGGACGGTGCTGCCCCGAGGGTAACAACCTTCTCCGTCTTCACGCGGGAGGCCGGAGAACACACGGCAACGTCCAGTCTCAAGGAGTTATTGAAATCGAGGCTTTAAGCCGTTTTCCAAACTGAAGGCTGGGATAGTTTGACTTCTGACATCAGCTTGATAAAGTCTGATCAGCATTTAGACAATCACCCAGAATTGCACGAACTAGAATAGAAAATAGTAGCACATCACGTATAAGGCTAGGTTTTGATTTTTCACCATTTGTTTCTGTGTGTGTGTGTGTGTGTGTGTGTGTGTGTGTGTGCGCACGCGCACGTATGCACGCACGCTCTAGGAAGCAAAATATGCTTCTTACTGTGGATTATGGGGAAAGTAAGTTTGCAAACTATGTTATATAATTCCGAGGGGCTATTCAATTTCTCAGAAGGAAAAACGAAATTAGAATTTGGGACTTCGTTGGACAATGTTTCTCTTGTCAGACCGCCCAGAGACTTCTATCCCCACTCGGCCTCTTTCTAGCTGTGCGATCTTGGATAAGTTACTTGGCGACTCTGTTACTTTTCCTCATTGGTGAAGGGGAGAGAGTAACCAACTCATAGAGAGTCCTTAAGAGAACTTAATGTGTAAATTCATGGAATGTACTTAGGATAACATCTGGTGTATACGGGGGCAGCCTGCCCAGTTGATGTTAAAAGCAAAAGACAGGAGTTACTCTCTCTCTCGTGGGAGCAGTGGCTATCCATCCGGGAAACGCTGCTTTCTCGAGTGTCTACATCGTATGCTGTCGGTGTCAAAATATGAGCGAAGAAAGTGTGGAGTGTGGCCCTCAGCCTGAAATTAGTTATAGTCTGGAGGAGGAATTGAGGCTGACGTGCCGGAGACAATCTCAGGATATCAGACTCTCTCGGGCGGTGAAAAGGAGGTGAAGGGCTTTCTAGGAAATACTTGGTCTTCGTATTTTTCTGGTGGTATTTTATTTATTTATTTATTTATTGCCCTGGAGAGGTTGAAGCTTCGCTCTCCACTTCCTTCTGGAGGATTGAGGTGTGTCGACCAAATGTTTTGAGTTTCCCTCTGTGGCTCAGGGCTGGGGGGAGTAGGAAGCTTCTCTGAAGATGGAGGGATGGAGAAGAGGCAGCTTTCTGAGTTGAAGTTACATTGAGTGTGTTTCCAGAATGCCGTTCTACCTACTCGGATGAGGCTCAGAATCTCAGGAGTGTTGCCAAGAGGAAGAATGAACCCAATTCACGTATCTTCCGAGCGAGACTGTTCCGTTGTAGCCATGAGGTTGCTGACAGTGTTTTGGATGATTACGAGTGTTCCTGAGTGACTCTCTGGGGTAGTTGGAGAGACAAGCAGACCTTTCCTGATATACGCTTTATTCTCTGGAAATTCTTACGCGGTGCATTCAAATCACCTGGGGGATCTTGTTAAAATGCAGAATCGGATCCAATAGATCAGAGGTGGGGCCTAGGAGCCTGCATTTCTCCCGAGCTTCCAGGCCTTGTTAGTCTGCAAACCTTACCTTGAGTGGTGAGACTCTGATGTTGCTTTCTGTGTGTGTCTGTGTGTGTGCGTGCATGCGTACGTGTATGTGTGTGTATGTACTTTGTGTTGATATTTTATAATCTTTCCGGCAACATTGTCGCTAAATTTCATTAAATCCCAGTTTAGTTCGCGCCTCACAAACCACTGGACGCCGGATCTCTGCTGGGACTGTTTTCTGTTTGCAGTGGACCCCTCAGGAACTGTCCCCTTCATTAAAGGCATCCTTAGTTTTTATTACTATTGTTTTACTGTGACAAAAGGCGTTCGCTTTCTTCTGTGGGAATGTTGATGGAGTCCCTCCCTGTTCTCAAAACAAATGTGGTTACGGGCGAAGCCAGGAGTCAATGGGATCGAGGTCGAAGGAAGACAGAATAAAAAGATATACTTAGCTCCCTCTCCTCGTAAAGACATTTGGAAACATTGAAATAGTCTGAAAAAAAAACAAAACAAAACATTATTTGCACAGCCTCCATTTGTGACCTGGTGTCTTTCCTCTGATGGCTGGTGCGCAGCAGCCATGTGGCACTGTGAGGTGACACCGCTGTCTTCCCACTGATGTCTGAGTCCTCTGGGGCCCGGGCTGGTGGCCTGGGGGTTTGTGTTTTGCACAACAGTTGCACTGGTTTTGTTTGCTTTTAATGCGACTCCATCCTGCTGTTCTCAGCAGAAAGAAAACAGAACAGCAACGGGTCTCCACAGACGTGGACCCTGAGTCTCTCTGAGTGTCACGTGTGGCTCCCCAACCCGGATCCGTGTGCTAGGGGTCTTTCTTTCTTCCCGGCAGGTGTGCTCTTGCACGTGATGGGGGACGCCCTGGGGTCGGTGGTGGTGGTGATCACGGCCATCATCTTCTACACACTTCCCCTGAAGGACGAGGACCCGTGTAACTGGCAGTGCTACATCGACCCCAGCCTCACCATCATCATGGTGGTCATCATCCTGTCATCCGCCTTCCCACTCATCAAGGAGACGGCCGTCATCCTGCTGCAGATGGTCCCCAAGGGAATCCAGGTGGAGGAGCTGAGTAAGTCCACTGGGTCTGGTCCAGCGCCGCGGTCCGCTCCGTGCCCCCCGGGGCCGGGGGCCCAGCTCCGTTTCGGAGCAGCCTTTGATCCGTGTGACCTGACGTACTTCGAACCACCAGGCACCAGACACACCACACACGTTTTGTGGCTTCTCAGCGTGAGTCACAGCTCCGATGACAATGACCAAAGGTCCTTGCCACCTGTGACTCACCTGGAAGTTCTCGCGACGGCAGTTCTCGGGCGGTACCTGCTCCTGGCCTGTTTCCCTTCCAGTCAGAGGTTTATTTGAACCCCAAGAAGGCCACTCGAGAACTCGCTTGTGATTCTCCTCATTCGGAAACCGTCCGTCACTCGCCCTCTAGATCCCCGAGTTCTAGTTAACGGGTTTTTTTATGGGCACACGAGGCACAGCGTCCCTTACGACACGGTTTAAAAGGACCGTGTTTGAAATTTGGGTCATTCACGACCTCATTCAGGGAGGGGACCTGTTTCTTTGCCCGCACAGAAGGTCAGACTCTCACGGTAGTTACGTGCGGCTGAGGGCAGAGAAAGTTTATAGGGACTGTGCAGAATTTCTAAATGGGAGCCCTCCAGACGTTGGCGAGAAACACAGTATGCAACTTTATATCTGGTGTTGCTAAACGGGCATCACGTTTTTAGAGGAAACAAGGTTTTCACGCAGGTTTTCTGTTCTGTCTGCTGTTGCTTCAGCCGGGAGCCAGTAGATATGAAATAGGGCTCAGGTCTGCCGTGAGACTGAACGTCGAAAGACCTGTGTGACGACAAATATCTGAAATTAGATTTAGGTGGATGTTAATGCTTTGTCTGGCCACGGTCAGACCTTCCCCTATGAGGGTATGATTGATTGACAGCGTCACTGGTGTGATGGACAGCATGACTGGTGTGATTGATAGCATGACTGGTGTGATGGACAGTGTCACTGGTGTGATTGACAGCATCACTGGTATGATTGACAGCATCACTGGTGTGATGGACAGTGTGACTGGTGTGATTGACAGCATGACTGGTGTGATGGACAGCGTCACTGGTGTGATGGACAGCGTCACTGGTGTGATTGACAGCGTCACTGGTGTGATGGACAGTGTGACTGTGACGGTCACACCCCTGCCAGCCCTCAAGCGGATTGCACTGTTGCCTACGGCTGCCTTTTACGATGCGTTCCTCACCCCACCCTGGATGTTCTTTTTGCCCTTTTTGTGGGGCCTTTTCTTTGGCAGCTTTGATTAGTTTACTGTCTCTGAGAGGCAGTTGGGTGCGGTCAGCGCTGGCTGCTGTACTGGCCAGAGCTGAAATAATCAGTGTTCATTTCCTGCTCACCTCCTCTTAGCCCGGCTCTGGGAGCAGGTCCCAGCGCTGTCTCGGCTTTCCAGGAAAGAGAAGGAAGATAAACATATGCAAAGCAATATGTGATTTATACTGCCTTTTAACAAAGAATATATATATATATACATATATACATATGTATATATATATATGTATATATGTATATATATATTCATATATATACGTATATTTACATATGTATATATACACACACACACACATATATACATATGTGTATATATATAACACGTATATATATATATGAATATATATAACACGTATATATATATATGAATATATATATACACATATATATCCGTATATATGTATACACACACATACACACACACACACACACACATATACATATATACATTTAAAAACATGTTAAAAATAGATAGTTATAACAATAGCAACACTCTTATGGCACTTATATGCTAGGTATTATTCTAAGTGCTTTTCTTAAATGTACTCATTGTAATCCTTAACATAATCCCATGAGGTGCCACTTTTATCCCTCCTAGTTGACGTATAAGAGGGACCGGGTAAGTTGCCTAAGGCCGTGCAGTTAGCAAATGTCTAACTGGGATTTAGACTCTCGCTAGTTACAAGGTTTTTGCTCGTCATCAGTATTCAATACCATGTCTCTAAATACATACTATTTTAGAGAGTATTAAAAAAAAAACAAAACCCAGAAGAGGCTAAATAGGAAACATCTCTCGTAGTCCTACCACCCAGAAATTACCACTCTTAATATCACTGTATCGATCGTTCAATAAAACAAGCCTTTAACCGCCTAAAACACTTTTTTGGTGTGTGTATACACTGATACTTTGCAAAACAAAACAAAACAAAACAAAACAAAAAAACAAAAAAAAAAACAGAAAAAAGCAATCATGCCATGTATACAGTTGAGCTATTTGCTTTTCCACTGAAAAATACCTTAGACACCTTCCCCACCTTCTTAAATATGCAACTTACTTTTCCTTGGCTGTATCACATTCTGTCGAAGAACTGACTTCACTATTCCTTGTTGCTTCCATTTTTTTTTCTTCCATACAAAGAGCGTTGCCCAAACCATTCCTGGTGCATACATATTTGGTGATTTCCTGTAGGTTAAATCCCTAGTATTAGAACTGCTGGCAAATGTTTTTGATCCATATTTCCCTTTATCCCGTTTAGAACAGGCATCGTGCTTTATACTCCCACGGGCAGTCCTTTAGATGGTCCATTCCCTCTCCCTCCCCCTGGCAGCTCATCCCTCCATTCTGGCTGTCACCTGAGCTGTCCTCTGCTCTTCCCCGTTCTAGTGAGCAAACTCTCTGCCGTGCCCGGAATCAGCAGCGTCCACGAGCTGCACATCTGGGAGCTCGTCAGCGGCAAGGTCGTGGCCACCCTGCACATCAAGTGTCAGAAGGACAGCGGGCATCGGGACGCCAACCTGAAAATCCGAGAGATCTTCCACAATGCGGGCATCCACAGCGTGACCCTCCAGTTCGAGGAGGCGGACGCGCAGGAGAGCCTGCAGCAGAAGGAGGCGCTGCTACTCTGCAGCTCGCCCTGCATCTCCAAGGCGTGCGCCAAGCAGCTGTGCTGTCCCCCGGGGGCCCTGCCCCTGGCCCACGTCAACGGCTGCGCCGAGCACAACGGCTCCTCGCCTGTGGACACGTACCGGGCGGAAGGCCTCGGCCGGCGAGACACGACTGAAGTGGCTGTCGACGTACCTCTGGGTGGCTCTGTGAGTGACCGTGGACGAGCTTTTACCAAAACTCAGGAGGACCAGTGTTATGTGAACAGCACACATTTCTGATCTGAGGCCCACGGGCACAGACTGTATAGACGACGAGGCTCCCCGGAGCCCCCCCACGTGGCCTGTGGAGAGAGCTTTGTGGGTGCTAGACACGGACCACACTTATAATGCGCGCTCTCTGTACCGAGCGAGGGGTGGGCTCGCGGGGGTGATCGCTGGCTGTGTCTGTCCATCTTTATGTGACTGGTACGATGATCCTGGGTGTCCCATGCTGCTCCTTGATTGTTTCAGTTTGCGTGTTTATTTCCCAAAGCAGACTGCGCTAGCGTAGATATCAGGGACATCGAAGGTGGGGACCCCGTGCCTGGACGCGGGGCTCGAAGTAGATTTTGTCTTAAATCGATTAGAACTTCTTGCCGACTCTCAGGTGAGCTCACAGTCAAGTGCATCATACACACTGAGGAACCATAATGCCATAATGACTTTTTAAATGTTTCTTTTCATTCCACTGGAAGAGCCTAAGAGAAAAAGATAACTAGCCTTATCATTGCTGACATTTTTCTCTTGGACTCATTTTCGAATAAATGTCAAATGGATGTTTATTAAGGTGGAAAACACCCTCAGAATAGCAGAGGAAGTCGAGTTTATTGGGGGGTGGGAGGAGGCAGGAAGAAAATGCTTCTGACCACCTCATTTTGTGAGGTGGGGAGAAAAGAAATGTTTACTTTCTGAACTTCAGCTATAGGGTGTTTCCAATGTTTAAATATATATATAACTTTTTTTTTCACATCACCTTGGGGGACACTTCTATTTCCTTACACGTGACACAAGTACTTACTTATCTACTATTTTTTTTTTTAGAGTCAGTCCAATTGGGACTGTTTTCATTTTTTGCTTCATAATGACCTACTTATGTATCCAAATTTCTCGTGAATTTTTTTTTTTACACGATCACGTCATCTATGTTGCATTTACCAGGAGAAAAATGAGCATTTCTGGGACAGAAGAGATATGACATTGAGGATTCATTCTTCCTGCCCCCCCAAATTAAGCTAGATCCATTTTTCTTCAATTGGACGTATTTTAAAGTCTTGATTATAGTTGCCAACCAGGAACTCGATGAAGCGTGTACGTCCAAGGGAGAGATGAGAATGAATTAAGTTCATTGCTGACTTTGGTGTGTTTTGAGGAGCTTACACTCTTCTTGTATGTCTCTGGCTCGTATCACCAAGTTCAAATAAATTTATTGGAATCTGATTTGGATCCATAACCATAACTGACCTATATTAGTATTGGAGAAGCACCTGTCATGTATTTGACAAATAGTTTAGACAACAATATTTTAATCAGAACTGTCTCAAAATAGGTATGTGAAAATGGGAGGTGCCTCACAAAAAAACTAGAATCTTCTTCTTCGATGGGTTGCAAAGTTGAAAATAATCCTCTTTTAGACTCTAAGCATTGAGTCCTGTTTAGAACTGCATGATATTCATCAGAAATTCTGGGTTTGGTAACAGAAAAAGCCTCCACATTTTCCAGCGTAAATGCCATTTAATAAAACATCTTCATCTTGAATTCTAAGGCAGAAAAAGGTAAGCAACTGTGATCCATAGGATAAGAATTTTTTATTCCTTGAAAATGTATCATCTGAGTTTAAATTGACCATGAATTAGGTAAGTAGAAAAATGTCTAAATAGGTTTTAGTCCTAGTTGTTTATTGGACGAGCCTATATGTGCTTTGTGGCTGAGAAGGGGGTAAAATATGACAACATTTTTATTTTTAATAGTAAAAGTGCAGCATGGACTCACACAAAACAGGGCATTCTCTATGCAACTCACCACGGTGATATGTGAACCAAATTCTCCTAAATAAATGTTGGTTTGAAATGCTTGTCTGGAGCCAAAGAAAAAAAAATCTGTCCCCCACTTCCACACTTAAAGGTCTAATTTAATTTCATATTCTTCTCTTTTTTTTTTTTTTGATAAGGAAAAATGCTAATTTTTCAGTTTTGTGCCACTGGCTACAGGAATGCATATTTGCTTCTATCCAAATAATGCTATTTAGTTAATCTCTAAAGTATTTTTCTGGAAAGGGAAAAGCACGTAATTCCAATATAATTAAATCTAACCTCAGAAAAGTATTCTTGATGGACAGTTATGAACATACCAAGTTACGGAGTAGAACCAGCGTGAAATAATACTGTTTAAGACAGTTTGATTGAGTGCGTTTAATAATGTCCAAATGAGCTAGTCAGGTGCAATATTTTCGTTATCTGGCTTGGTGTACCTCAGGCACAGTGATATGCCTGCCGTGTGGTATTTTTCCCTGGGTTTTCCTTGTCCTGAATTTTAATTCTTTCAAGGAAATGTAAGCATTTCTTTTCTCCCTTTAAATCAGCTCTGCTTGGTGGCAGTTGCCGCCGATAAACAGCGGATAGAAACCATGTTTTCTCTCTGGGATAAAAAAAGAAAAATACTGTCACTCAGTTTAGTGTTCCTGTGTGCTTAGGTTAATTCCAGAAAATTCTCTCTTTCTTTTCTAAGAATCGGAAATAATTTTTTAAAAGTATAGGTCCCCTCTGAGTGTGCTGGGTCAGGAACATTCGTTCTGCAAAATAGAGGACACGGGGACGGCCCTTAGCGGTGACCTTCTGTTATTCTAGTTCCATAAAGAGAGTCCTTTCCACATTATTTCAGCTTTATAACGACAGGAAGCACTCTATCAATTTTATTTTCAATTTTCAATTTGTTTTCGACCACAGAAGTTAATTTTTTTTTTCATGATATGTGGCCATTAAGACTATCCATAAGGCTACCAGGCTTTATTATTGATGGGAAAAAAAAAAATATATATATATATATATATATATAATCCCTCTAACATTTTTGATAAAATATCAATAAAATAAGAAAACATTCTTTGAAGAATTTAAAATATTCTCCATAATTAATTAATGATCGTTATTATTTTTCACCACCGGCTGGCCAACCTCTAGTGGATCAATCAGAGACTTCCAGTTCAGCAGGCATGGGTGCTTTCAATGTCAAAGATTCACCGGGGTAGATTTGGGATTATAATGAGGCAAGCTGCCCCATGTAATAAGTAAGAGGTAGTAAGGTAATAAGGAGTTAATGTAGCAAGAGATTCACTATTTATTGACATTTGAAACCGGATCATTTTTTGTCGTGTGGAGCTGTCCTGTGAACTGCAAGATTTTTAGCAGCATCCGTGGCCTCCACCCATGAGATGCCGGTAGCATCTTCTTAAGTTGTGACAACCAAAAATGTCCTCAGACATTGTCCCATATCCCCCTAGGAAAAAAAAAAAAAAAAACTAGGGAAGAAAAAGTCCCTAGTGTTGAACCACTAACTTAACCTAAAGGAGCTTGGGGGATGTTGCTGAGGAAAAGCTCTTCTCAATATAATCACTTCTGCAGCGTTCACTCTTAATTTGTTTTGAAAGGCGAGAGCAAACGATTCCTAAAAATCACGGTCGTCTCTAAATAGGAACTTTGGACATTTAAAGAAAACATACAATTTGTAAAAAAAAAAAAAAAAAAAAAAAAAAAAAAAAAAAAAAAAAAAAAAAAAAGCAAAAAAACCACAAAAAACAACCCTGACAAATCTGATTATATAGATCGGTCATTCGTGAGTGAGGTGCAGAAAAAAGCATTTGCCTTCACCAGCCTGTAGTGATCTCTTCACCTCGTGAGTGTTCACAATATGATGAACCCCCCACTACATGAGAATGGATAACATCAGTACCATCGATTATTGGGGTTAATGTTTGTGTTTAATGTTCCACCAGTTTTAAACTTAACGGTGTTTTTTTGTTGTTGTTGTGGTTCCCGACAAACAGCTCATCTTAGTGCCGATGACAAGTTCAGATGCTAACAAAAGTTCTTTATCATTTATGGCTGAACCTAATCCTTTGCTAAATCTTATCCATTTGCTTTTTCCAAGAAGAAAAAAACATATATTTTTTTGCTTTCAAGTGATCCTGCTTTTAAATGCATCTCCACACTCTCGCACAAAAAGACTTGTTTAGAAAAAATGAGGAAACCTGACCTGATCTGTGCTTCCAATTTTGATTGAATAATGATGACTGCAAGCCTGTCCTATACTTGATAAATTGTCACCTTTCTGTGCCTCTGAGTGTGTTTGCCCGTGAGTAGCCACAGGAATGCAAGTACGAATGAAATTTATTGACTAGGAAACTCTCTGCTCCAATGGAATTTGCCTCAGACCATAATCCTCACTGCTGTCTAAATGCTGGTATGAACTGGGACTTTAGCTAATGCAGTCCTTTTCTGGAGTTTTATTCTGGACTTTTTTTTTTTTGTTTACATGGAACTTTCTCGAATGTTGCCAGATGAATCCATTAATTGTCTCCTCTTAGTACAAAGCCAGGCTGGAGATGCTGAACCTGCTCTGAATTCTAATGGGAAAAAGCCAGTAAAGATGATGCTTCTTAGGGCAGAGGGACCTACCTCCTCCTGGAGGCCCGAAGCTATGTTACATATAGTATTGTGGAGTTTTGTTGCTTAACGTCTTCCTTCTGGCGATTTTGCCAAAGTGTAATTGTCCCATCTTGGGGGGAATTATTAAAACGCTAAGATACCACGTTGAAGTGACTCGTAACTAATTGCGTGCACATACGCATACCTTTGAAAGTGAAAGATGTTCAATGGTGCTGTCAATAAAAATTTTTTAAAAAATAAACACAGGGCTGAGATGTTTGTGGAAGTTCAACAGCTAACGCGAAGGGGCCGAAGTCGTTTGTCTTTCTTTGTCACTTCGTCTGGTCAGTTTATTGCTCGGTCCCTCTTCGGAGAGGTTTTCAGACCTTGGAGGTCGTTCTCTGTCCCCAGCTGGCTGCTCTTCTTCACACCCCTTCTGCCACTCTGCACCGCCTGAAGTCACAGTTCCCATCTTAGCAGAAATGTCACCAAATGTCACTTGTTGTCAGCTGGACTGACCTGGTTTTCTGGTGGGAGCTGCTTGGCTCTGGGCTACCCACAAGGGTTTGTGGGAGGGGAGGTTCTGGGATTAGGGAGTAGTGGAGCGGCTGGGCTTGTTTTCAGAGATGCCCTGTAGATTTAGAAATCTCTCTTGTGAGCTGAATGTCATCTTTATGAATATCGAATGAGGGGATCCGTCTTTCCGTTGCTTTTGGTTTCTCGATCAAGTAATTCATTAGCAGATACTTACTGTAAACCATGAACAAGCGGTTCTGGCCTCTAGGGAGTTTATCATCTACACGGGGAAGCTAAGGAAGGCAATCCGGCTTCGTGGGAGTTTAAAGGGAGCCGCTCACAGCCTGGGACGGCAGAGGGGACGTTGAGCTGGGTGGCTTCTGAGGCTCAGATGTGCCCAGTCTCGACCCAGGGTGGCATCTGAAAAAGGAGAAGGCTAGATAACATTTAATGACCATTGGCTTCCTTCAGCCACGAGCGGAGGGCAGAGAGCCCTGGGCACAGAGTCCAGGACCCGTGACGACTCCATCTGAAAGAAAACCCCGCCTGTCTCGGCCGTGCCTAACGCTCCTTCATAGCACCGTCCCCTTGTAGCACGTTACACATTTATTTGCTTGTTTCCCGTCTCTACCCCTGGCACAAGGCTCTGTCTGACCCACCACTGAGTTTATCGGCCCCTATCCCGGTGCGTGGGACAATGCCAAAGCCCAGGGCACGTGGCAGCAGCGCGATAAACACCAAATCCATGCATAAGTACGTTCAGCTCTTGACGTTACCAGCGACAGGCTTTGGACGAGTCATTTAACTTTATCGTGCTTTGGTTTTCTTATCTATAAACGAGGCTAATGATGAAGGCCACGTTGCCTTAGTTACGGGGTGGTTGTAGGAATCCTGGTAGCTAAGACATGTGACAGCGGAGTTAAATGTCAGTGGATTTTAGTATTGTACCCGTTCAATCTGGCATTCACACTCCTGCTCTTAACCTCGTCTCGTCTCTGTCATCCTGGTTGGTCAGCTCAGCGCCATGTAAGACGTGGATGGAAGAGAAGAATCAAAGATGGCTTCAGGGAAGACTCAGCCTTTGGGAGGTGGGAGGTGTAGGGGTGCACTCTGGGGAAATGGCAGGAATTGAGCATTGTAGCTAGACGCCTTCCCCACCAAGCTCTCTGTCCCCCTGCCGTTTGGCGTTCAGAGCACCTGTCACCTCGCCTCCCGTCCCACCTGGGGTCCGCGGCTCCACCAGCTCTCGCTCAGCGTGCACGCCCTTGGGGAGTCTGCTGACACCCCAAAGTCAGCGGGCGTGTGTCCCGGTTCTAAAATCAGCTTTCCACGATGGTCGCCGCTGGTTCTAGTGGGAGCATGTGCCCTCAATCGCCTCATGCTTGTGTCCCCAAACCTGCTCCAACCTTGCTGCCGTGTTCATGCTGCCTTTACTCTCCTCCCCTAATGTTCTCCTCAACTAATGTTCCCTTCGCAGGGCTTCCAAACGCCTCAACTTATCGCTTTGCTTATTATATCGCTCATAAAGAATAGTCCATGTCACTGCAGCCGCCACCACCACCACTGTCACCGCTAGGACGGTGCCAAACCACACGGACTGGAGAGAGTGTGGCTAAGGCGTGTGTCACAGCTCGTGAGCTTCCAGACTGTTCTCCAAGCACGCAGGTCTCTGTCAGTCATCGGCACCCGCTGAGCACGTGAACGAATGAACGGACAAATGAAACCAGCTCAGGGCAGCCCCCCGCGCCCCTCACAGTGGAGTGACAGGTGCTTTCTTTGTCCTCGGACACCACCGACATGCGAACGGGCCCCAGGGCACAGGTTTGCAAGTCACGCTCTGCTTCAGAGCAAAGAATGCTCTCCGTGAGATATCTGTGGCTGCTCGGCGCCCGCAGAGTTTTGGGGGAGCAGACCGCCTATCTGCCCCGTTCCAGACCCCTGGCCTGTGTGTCCATACCCTACGCCCCCCGCAATGGGCCGTCACACTCGAAACAGATGTTCTGGGCCCTGTTGTTCCTCTGATAACAGAATGTCCTTTGTCACGCTGGGGGCTGTGATATCTCTTGTTCCTCTTCCTTCCTCACCTCCCTTTCTACTTTTTTTTTTGCCTTAGAACATTTTTTTTTTTTAAAGAGAAGTCTGTGCTTTTATTGGCTCCTTGCGTGGAATCAAGCAGGAGGACTGGGTGGCCCCATGCTGGGCCAGCTGCTCTTCACCGGCCTGCAGGTGACGGGGAACTCACTCGCCCAGATAGAAGCCGGTCACCTCGGGCTTGATTTCCACCTGGCGGGAGGCCTCGCCCCGCCGTGGACGCCCTCACCCGGGATGCTCAGGTCCCACCTGTGCGTTTCCACCAGCTGGGGCCCCCTTCCCGGCCTCGGCTGCCGTGCGCTCAAGGTCAACACCATGGCAGGTGACCTTGCCGAAGGGCCATTTATTTCTTCTCCACTTCTGCGGCTTGTCCTGAAAGGACCACCCACCCCCTCCTCGGGGCACTTTTTAAATTTTTAAATTTTTAAAAATTTTTTTTTTACCTGATTGTAATAAAAGGGTTCAGACATGTAGAAGGTGTTTGAGATCATCGCGAACCTCAGAGGAGAGAAAGCGTGTGTGCTTCAGGAAATAACCGTTTTCACGCTAAATGTTTTGGGCTTCAACTTGGTTTTTAATTTTTAAAATAAAAGAAGTTTTTTTTTTCAGTTACAGTTGCCAGTCCATGCCCTGTTAGTCTCAGGTGTACGGCGTAGTGGTTAGACATTTATTAGCTTACATTAGCTACCATACGGAGTTATTACAATATGATTGACTATGTTCTCTATGCTGTACTTGATAGCCTAACGACTATTTTGCGCTTCTTAATCCCTCCACTTTTTTTCACCCAGCTCCTGACTCCCCTCCCATCTGCTGCTGCTAGATTTCCACTTGCTTTTTAAATGAACAACAGAGTCTGGCTATCTTTCCAAGTCAGGAGGTAATGATCTCGTTTTTATTAATAGCTCTATAGTATTCCATTGTGCGGTCATATCAACGTAAACACTTACTCTCTCTCGTTGATGAATTTTATTTCCTGTAGAAGACCGTATGGACTTTAATCTACGTTCCATTGGCCTTACTCTAACATGTAATGGGTCCTGGGTGTGTATGGATGTTTAGTTAATGCCACTAAAATGTTCAGGCTTTATACTTTTTGCACCCAGTTTTCTATAGTGAGTATGTGATACTTACATAGTATAAAAAAAAATAGTTTTTAAAAGCAGTATTCTTTTCACGGATGTTTTGCTCAGTACTGAATTCCGGGGGGCATTTCTTGCTACTGCTGTACCATCTAATATTTGATGAGATGTCTTATCCCTTCAAATAAATTGTACGTTTCTTGAGGATGTGGATTGCAGGGGGAGGCGGGATTAGAACCATAGTCGGTGGCAGGATCAGAACCACGGTCGGTCTTACTCCGGTCCCCGGCCCTGCTCGAGCTTTGGAATTCACTGTCGCGTCCAGCACGGGGGTGGACACACCATGTGTGTGTGTCATTACAACCTGCCGGGGAACTATCATGGTGGACAGTACTCCCTTTCATGACAGATACCCCAGCCAGCAGGCCCACTCGGTCTCCTTGAAGACCAAGGCCCTACACTGTGGCCTGACCAAGTGGGTCTCCGTGGACACTTCCTTTCCTTCCAGCATTAGCGATCGAATTCCTTTCAGCACCTTGGACCCCGAGACAGCTCAGCCGGGCAGGATAAAAGGCAGCTGATGACGAGGTAAAGAGATTTCTACCAGGAAACCTTTGCCGGGAAGCAGAGGGTGAAGCTCAGTGGATGAGAGCGGGTGACCGCTCTGGGGCCCCGGCTGTGGATACGGAGATGTGGAGGTGCCTGTGAATTCACCCTGTTATCTAACCATCGTTCATTAGAATTCATGACTGCTTTGTCATAAAGGAAGGCTCGCCTTGGCAACTGCTGGGAAAGCAAAAACTCTGGACTTCTTTTCTTTTTTTGATCAGGCTGTTTCTTGGGAAAAGAACCACACCCCACACCTCATGGTGACCTCACCCAGGCGTCTGGAAAGTCAGTCATGTCACTGTCACGTCCAACAGAATCCTGGCCTTTCCCCTCCCCCCACCCCCTGTAATGTCCTTTCACATAAGCCCCTCAGAGGATGTTAGATATACAGCAATCTGTCCTTAACGACAAGTCCTGATTGCATTCAACTCGAACACGATAAGGTTTATTTCCGTATGCCTTTTCAAGGTCTGGGAGAATCTGGATTCTAGAATCTACACAGTGCCTGTCAGCGTTTAGGGGGTGTAATTGGGAAAAAGAAGGAGCGTGGTTTAGGAAGAGAGAAAAGACGCAGTTGACAGAGCAGAATGAGAGCTGTTGGCGAGGACGTCTTTGGCGACGTAAAAGCAAATGAGGGACGTTAACCTTGGCCTTGAGATTGTACCTGCTCAAGAGGAGCTGGGACCAAGTGAGGGCATGGGCTGTGGAGTGAATGCATTTGGCTCTGGGGGAAAAAAGTGCCTGGCAGTGGCAGGATTATCTGTTTAAGGAAAAAAAGAAACACACAAACAAAACCAAAAAAAACAAAAACCCAAACGCGGAATGAATGAACACGTTTGTTTTCAAAACTGGGGAGATCCTGAACATTTTCTAGCAAAGGCGAGATCAAGTGGGGCGGGGGAGGGGAGAGTTTCCGGAAGGCTTTTGTTTTCCTTGGCCAAACGGGTGAAATAAAGTTGCCTTCTTCCGTCCTCTCTCACTTGCATACAGAGTGGATGCACAGAGCGGAGACAGCCAGCCATGCTGTGACTCAAAGAAAGGGAGTCTCCCCCCTTTCACTCGACCCCACTTCCCCAACCACCACCCGCATTCGGGGGAGAGGCCTGATGTTTTAGGGTTACTGAGCTGGTGGTCAGCAGCGGCTGATCTCTGAGCTTCTTTGTACATGAGAACAATAAACCTGGATTCTTTTAAAGATGCTCAAAGCCTTCCTAAATGATTCTTGGTGTCCTAATTTCCGTATTCCTCCCATTCCAATCAACGCCAGCCTGCTCACAGGGCTGATTTTGAGAGCTGCCAGCACTTACGGAGATTGTCCGTTGGGTTCAGCTTTCTCCTCTATTCTGGAGCATCGTGACCTCCTATTTTCAGGAATCATAATCTTTTCGATTGATTTCCATCCTCTCTTCACTCTATCCGTGACACTGTTTCTCAGTGTTTGATATTGAGAGCAAAAGTTCTTTGTGCAAGTCTGTTTCGGTCAAAAGTTTTCATCGCCTTATTAATATCTGGGGCTGAACACGTTCCGTGAAAACTCAGACTCTCTGATTGAGCCATATACTAGCCAGGAAAGGGACCACGGCCTGGGACATTCGGTCTGGACCCCCCCCCCCCCCATGGAAAGGCTGGATGGAGAAGACAAGCACGTCCAGCATCCTGGCACTGATGAGGGCTGTTTTACATGATGAGTTTGAGGGAGAAGGATGCAAGTTTCGTTTGGAAAGCGTTTACAGTTGGTGGCGGGTGGGGGAGGGGCAGGAAAAGGTGAAGGGGGAGGGGGAGTTTTAGGACAGGTGCACAGTCCCTGAGAAGAAATATTTACTGCTCCTTGAAGTCTTGCAAGTTCATGAGTGAGTGGCATGGGGTGGCCTCTGGTGGCTGGCTCCTTTTTTTTTTTTTTTTTTTTTTTTTTTATAATGGCCACCTGGAAGTTGATTCAAAGTCTAACAGACTTTCAGGAATGCGAGCAGTCTTTTGTTCGTTTGGACCTACGGCTTACTAACGAGGACATCCGCGGTCTCCTTCTCCCATTCTTTGGCCCCCCTGTAATTTAAGAAAGCTCAGAAATTCTCTCTGAGGTGGAAATAGTAGTTTTTCCAAAAAAAAAAAAAAGTTTTTTGTTTGTTTGTTTGCTAAATGTTTTGGGCATTGGCTCCATTATAGTTCACTTCTGTCCTTTCGTTTTCTTTCTTTTATCTTATTTTCTATGTATCTCCTAAGCTGAAAACTACTTCCTCCTCTGATGACCTTTAAGCTTTAAATTCTCGACTTCCTCTATTCTCCTTACGGATAGCAAATGGCCTGGTTGTGGAGCCACTTTTCCAAAGCTGGACCTAGGTACAAAAGTGCTTTTAGGCGATGCGTGAACAAACATTCTAATTTCAATAACACGTGTTATTTTACCGTGTATCGAAATAGAACCATACCATCAAACTTGTGCCTTCGCTATTGTGTGTGAAACTCTGCCTTTTTCCTACAGCTCCTCAAGGAGCCCTATTAAGCTTGATGTTGTGAAAAGTCTGATATCACGCTCGTTCACTTTGAGCACCTACTCTAGTGCTTCACAGTCTTTTAGTTCATTTCATCCTCACGGGACAATCCTAGGAGGGAGATGATCTTATCCGCCTCTGTTTTAAACACGAGGAAGAAGGCGTAAGGTCAGTTCCCCGAGGTCGCGAAGCTGGTAAGAGGCAGCACTAGGATGAGAACTTGGTCGGCTGACTTTGGACCACACCGTACCCGCTCTGAGGACACGACAGACCGTGCTTGGTACGTGATGCTGGCGAAACCCGTGAAGGTGGCCTATGAATGGCCCCTAAGTTCAGAAAGCACATTGGAGTCGGACAAATCTCCAATGCCGGATTGGTTATCGATCCATTGTGCGTTTCTGGACCCTTCACTGCGCCTCAGTTTAAAACGATGGGGATGTAAACTGCTCATCCTCTTGTAAGCATTACAGAATATGCATCCTTTCCCTCCCTGCGAATCTCAGTTCTGTCGTCCGTAAAACGTCAGGATGGGCAAATTAGATTAGGAAAAAACAAACAGCTATTGATACATCCTTAGGCGTCTGTGAAAAAGACGCACCCACGTCTGTCGCTTTGCTGGCTTCTCACACCGACATCAGGACATTTATGTTCACCCGGTGACGAACACAGGAGCAGCGTGGGGGGGGGGTGTCATTGATGCCACGCTCCCCCCCGGGAGGAAACAAAGTCCAGGGGGACCAGGGCCAGGGAAACAGCACGGTGCCGGGCGGGAGCTGGGCTGGCGGAAGGGGCTGTATCTCCATTGGGGGCGAAGGCAGCGTGAGACGGAGACCATCTCTCTCTCGGGGGGTCCAGCCCGTTCCATGCGTCCGTGTGTGGGCAGCTTCAGGACGCGTGCGTCTGCTCTAAGTGTCATCAGAAAGGGAGGCTCTCGCCTTGCAAAATGGCACCGTGGTCGGGGCCAGCTCAGGTTCAGAATGGGACATGCCTGTGGCCGCGTTCTCATGGTAAAATATTGCCAGCTTTTACAGCTTTGAACCCATTATCCTGGGAGGACTAATACAAATGGCCCCAGACTATTTACCCAACGATTACAGTGGCATTGGGTAAAGATAGGGCCATGTTAGTCTTCACAAATGATTAAACTTCTGTGAGTAATACAAGGGCAATGGCAATTTAAGAAAAAAAAGTTCGGTTTGCTAAGCATTTTTGAAAATCGCCAGATGCCCTTATATAAGATAACTGAAGGTGAAATTTCATGCTCCTTCATTGAAAGGACTTTTCATAAGACCTCTTCCTCCCCTCGTGAAGTATGTGTCCTTTAAAAAAAAAAAAGAAAAACAGCTACATTCTCCTTGATGCCTTCTACAGTGTAAGGAAGAGCAGAATTTGGATCCAAACTTGATAGTTGGCCAAGTACTCTTGGATTGAGTATTAAATATCGGCGTCAGGTACCCTGTCTGCAGCAAGGCAAAGCGTGAGCTATCTCCCAGGCTCAGAAGTGATTCATCATCTTTGATAGATGGAAAAAAGTCACAGAGAAATTCAACGGTCCGCCTCATTCGCGAGTTAAACTCTTTCCTCAGCTTCCACGACATCGCACGCTTTGGCGCCAGTCTTTCCCGTTCCTTGTCCTCCATCTCCTTCTCAGGCATCTTTTTGTGCTTTTTCCGCCCCCTTTCCTTACCGCGTGCCTTCGTTCGATCACGCATTGGAGGGATTCTCACGGACTTGGCCGAACACGCCCCGGCTGCCTGGGAAACAGCCACGTGCAGGCAGACCCCTGGCTTCCCACCGCCTCCCTCGGGGCTCGGTTTAGTCCTGGAAGGCAGGGAGGGCACTGCGACTCTTACAGAGACGTGGTGTGCGTTTGCGCATCGTGAGGACAGCAGGTTTGCCCGGCCTCGGTCCCCTTTCCACGTCTGTGTCCTCAGAGGAGGAAAGATAAGCAGATGGCAATGATGTCTCCTGTTGCAGTGAGGTGACAGAAGACATTCCAAACGGGAGCGAGTGGGGAACACACACGGGGGGGCGGGGGACGTCGAGCAGGGACCTCTTCACTGCTCCCTTATGTGTCTGTCTGTCCCTGTTCTTGTCATCCTCAGCGAGGGTGTGAGTGTTGGTGCTGGGAGTCACAGCTGTGATCGTGGCCCTGTGTGTGACAGCTTCCTGAAGGCTGACGACAAACTGGACGTTATTGCCGCAGACTTTTCGGTTGATTCTTAGTTGAGAAAGAAAAGGTTCCATCTGCATTCACAAACATGGCCTTCTGCCACGATAAGATATTAACGATGAATGATAACAAAGGTAGAGCCGTAACACACAGCATCTGGACGACAGAGAGACGAAAACTACCCCTCTGACGAGAGTCACACAAATTCGTGAAAAGCTTGTCATCATCAAAAGAAAAAAACAGTGAGCACATGCGAAATACTCACCACACACCGACCACCACCTCTCGTAAGCTCTTTACAGTTTAAACTTGTATTTTTCTCCTCAGTGACTCGATGAGGTAGGTAATTATTATTCTCACGAATTTCCTTTTGACAGAAGAGGACAGCTCAGCTGCTGAGAAGGGAAGCAGTGTGCCTAAATTCACTTGGCTAGTGAGGGACAGAGCCAAGACCCGAACCCAGGTCGTCTGGCCCGAGAGCCACTGCTCTTGACCATGAAGCTACAGCTGCCTCTCAGGAGGTGACAACGGGTACATTGAATGCTGCTTAGCCTCCCATGTCAACCGAATAGCCAGCTGTCACAAGTTATGCTTTGAAAAACAACAACAACAACAAGAAAAAAAAATTAGAATACTATTGTTTTTGGAGAAAGGAACTTTCTTATTGTATTTCTTCCGGAGTGGTAGAAAGGATTCAGGAGATAATATTAAATACATTTAGCTTTCTACAATTTGAATACAGAGAGACCTTTATTATGAGTGCATTTTAGCAGCAAGTATATAGTAGAAAAAAATGCACATAGAATGCACACGTATTAGTCAAATAAAGAACTGGTCTCAGATACAGAGAAAACCACCCCCCCTAAAAAAAAAAAAAACATACAAGGGCACAAAGTGTCCATGCACTTTTTGCTATATTATTGATTAAGCTACTTTTTAGATTTTTTTTCTGACAAAGATCAGCTACAGCATCAAAAGCATTACCCCAAAATAACAAATAGCAAATATTGTAAATAAGAGAGACATTTCATTATATTAGAGAAAATAAATTCATTACATATGATTACTAGTTACAATATGAAAGTAATGCTATTTAGATGCTTATTTTTAATTTGCGAGTTGGCCAGGAACATTAACGAAACACTTAATTCAGTGGCTAAGGGAAAATGAATCATTGATAGTAATAACAGCTTGTAGGTGCATTGTATTAGGCAAATGAGCTTTTTATTACCAAATTTTTTGCTTACAATAATCCCATTAAATTTCTTAAAATCTTTGGCTATCCGAGGTTGCCTGGAAGCTAAATATTTTAAGGTAATTTTCAATATGTAGTTATAAATTTGACACTCCCTAAAAAGTTCCAAACTCGAAATGTTTTTAAAATGAAACATTCATTGGATTGCTAACCCTTTGATGTACTTATTCAGCAATTTAGTTTTCTCTTGTAAAATCGGTACCACATTTGGCTACAATGGGAAAGTTACAGATTCAATACATATGCACGTGGATTTATTCTCTTGATATGAATTTTTATGTTTTACATCATAACAACTTTATATTAGACTAACATGAAGATGTATAGATTTGTGAGTTCAATAATTTTTCTTTATATGTGTAAAATGGATTAGAAACAAATGAAAGAATATGAAATGCAATATCTTCTTAAACACCTTGTTTATCTCCTGAGGAATCTATGATCTTCCATTAGAAATCTTATGTTATCTGGAATAGTGTATTTAGCATGATATTATAAGCTAAAAATACTTCATCTTTAAAATCAATTGTTTCTTAATTCAGGGATGGGCAGGTGTCACATGCTGACACAGGTGTCAATGCTTCTTCATTCCTCTTCAGGGTAATTCTCTGTTTAGGTTGTATTTATTCCTGTAGTATTAAATTTATATACCCTACAAAATGGAATGGAGACATTTCAATTTTTTTTTAGCACACTCTGCATTTTCTCATTTCACGTTTTTGGGTTGAGTAGCGGGGCTGTCTTGGTTTTGTTCTGAAGATGTCTTAGTTGAAGTGAGCTGAGTTTACATTTATTATGATTAAACAGCTCAGCATGTCAACTGTGAATGACTCATCAGCTTACAGATAGTGGTGTGATTCAATATTTATTTTTCTTGAGTACTTTTTCCCTTTGATTTCTTTTGCAAAAAGAATCTGAAAAATTGTTTGGTAATGCTATAAGCAAATAAAATAAATTTTCTGATATGATTATAGTTTTGTTTGTGAGATAGCAAAACATTTGTAAACATGATATATCCGTATATTAATTTATTTGCTCACAAGTAGTTAATGCTTTCAAACTGTAAAGAAGAAAATGAGAACTCTTTAATATCAAACGCTTTTCAAACTCTACCTTTAGTAAGTAGAAGACTTTTGTTTTCTATATGGTACTAGGAGATTAAGTTCTCAAGATGCAGAGAAATATTTCTGAAAAAGATGGACTTAGAAGACAATTTGAAGTGTCTACTCTTTAATTAAATTGCCCACAGATGGACTACAGGACTCTAAAGCTTAATCTGGAATTAAGTCCTGTGTATGAGCTAAAGCCATACTTTTTATTTTGCAGGTTTGTAAAGAGATTTATCCAAGCAAAATTGGGATATTTAAGGTTGATTCTCAAAGGAGGAGGCTATGGTTTATGCATATCTAAACAGAGCTCACATTTTTTTAAACATCCACTTATATTTATCAATGCATAGTGTAAAAACAAAACATTTGAATAAATAACTGATTAGCAGTTAGTTTAGTAATTTTTTCATATGGAGAAGTTTAGTATGTAGCAATATAAAACCAGCTACATGTGTAGAATAAAAAAAGCAGAAGTGATTCAATAATCAACATTAAAAATTATCCAAGTGTTTTCTCCCACCTTCATTAAACAATGTTCTAAGAAATTATTGTTCTTGAGTCTTGATAACCTATAATTTAAAAAGTATATCTCTTAGTGTAATACATTTACTAACATTTCGTTAAATACCTTATTTTCATCTACGTCAACTCCAAACATCCTCTCTGTTTCACATAGTTTACAGTTAAGAAAACTATATGTTCTGCATGCATTTTGCCTCTAGTTCCTTCAGACACCTAAAGATAAAACATAAACTTGTAAGTTAACTTCCAGACACTGATGATTTCTCTTTCTCTCTGAATTAGTACCCATATTGTGCTCTATATTATTTTGTAAATTTCTGATGTGAAGTCTTCTGTCGTGCCCAAACCACATTGCATCTAAAAGCTTAGTTTTGTAAGATTGTAAATGACCAGGTTGAGCTCTCTTCATGCTTGTGTACTGTCACTAAACGTTTTCTTAGAGCTGGACCTGCTTTGGGCCATATCACTTATTTCGGGGCTGGTCTGTGAGTTTCCCATTTTTCTCTCTTTCAGGAAAATAGCTGCCCTCCTCTCCTTAAGCATTAAAACTTAAAATTAGCCTTTAGTTTCAGAAGGTCTGTATTTGATCTGTTATTTGTACATTGATATATTGTCGGTAAGACCAGGAAAAAATGCAAACAGAAAAGGCTGAGAAATGAACACCATATTCTCTCATCTCTGGATACTTGGAAAAGAAGAAAAATCCCCACACATGCATTGAAGAGATTATTTGAGAATTTAACATATAAACGTGTACTGGATTTAGTTAAAAATCAATAAAATAAACAACCAATTTTTTTTGGTGTGTGTGTGTGTGGAAGAGAGAGATTAAGAATTGAGAGGTCGAAGCTATAAAGATATTTTGACTAAATTCTTATTTGTTGTAGATTTTTTGGCATTGGTGGCCAGAGACACTGTCCACCATTGCTTGACAGAGGAATTTGTTGAATGTCTAATTAAAAATAAGCATCTGTAACATTTTTAAGGAGTTCAGATTCACATAAAATACTGTAACTAATCTTTAAGATTACATTGTTAGCAATTGATAGCTATGATGGGGAAAAGTGATTAAGCAAACTATCATAATAAGAAAACATGATTATCGTAATTATTATATATTTTTATTCTGGCTTTGCATATTATGCATCCCGTGGCTCAAAGAAATCTTCCATAGGTTTTCTTGAATTGGGTGAGTTTTTACAAATTCTCTGTAGTTAGATAAATTCATGGCAGCTGCAAAATCTATCAATGCCGAATGTATCTGCTGAGAAAAATTCTGTGGTTTTCTCCTCGAAGACCACAGATCCTAGTGAGTTTTGGAAGTTAAAAGCAGACATGAATTTGGAGCCTTCGTCTATGGCCTGGCAGCGCCCTCTTATGTCCAAGAGCTGGAGTATACGATGGACGATGTCTAAATCTCGTATGAGTTAAGGACCCCAAATGTCTTTATCCTGCTACAGTCCCACTGTTGTCTCCTGAAGACTCAGCATCACTCATTTCTGGTGTCCTTCCAGCTTCCCCAAATCTGTTTCTTTAGAAGACATTTGGCAGACAAACACAGGGTGTCATTTTCTGAGCTCTGAAACGCTGCTCCCTCTGGGAGCCGAACATTTTCATCGCAGACAACACTACAGAAAAGAGGGGTTCCTGGAGTGTGCGATTTCTGGGACCACTGAGTCGGTAGAGAAGGGCCAGGATTAAAGTGAGGAAGGGTGAGGCTGAGCTGTGCAAACACAGGGTCCAATTCTATCTTTATTTAAAATATTCGTAATTGGCTCATCGTATATCGTTTGGTATTAATTTTTGCTTGAAAAAAATATGGCACAAAATATTATTTACTGCGATTACTGAGGTTTTGACTCATCGGGCCTGGGCCAAGGCGAGTGCCTTATTTGTGTCACCTTTGCCCTGATTCGCTTCGAAAGGAGTGGGCCTTTTTGGTGCCGGCCATTCCTAGAATTCTAGTTATCACTCCACCCACTCCCTTCCCCACCGAACTCGATGACCGCCCTTGAATGAGCAATTGCACCGTGTCTATCAGAGAGAGATACACGGCATAAGGAAACCGAACCGACAGCCGCCACCAATCCAGTGATGCTGGAAAGGGTTTAATGGGTTCATGTAACAAGGGACGGGGGATGTCCTTGGGTGCAAAGGATCGTAAAATAATAAAGTCCAATAACATTTACACGACTCCAATAAAACTAAAGAACTAACCATATTGCGCTCTGTTATCTAAGGCCCCAAATGATCTTTCGCTTTGTGTGGCAATGTTTTCGGCCGTGGTTATCCTCGGCGCCTCAGACTGCCGGCTTTTTTTTCTGGGAGGATAAAAAAGATGGAGCCAGATTAGGGAAGGCGTCTCCTAAGGGCGCAGGATTGAATATTAACGCCCTAGGGGGCACATACGGGGGCTTCCGGTGTGTGCCAAGGTCCAGCCCTCCGGCGCTGGGAATGTGGCCGGAGTCCAAATTTCCAAAGGTCGGCGTCTGGCACTTGTGAACTGTACAGTTGTCCCCCCTTATCTGTGGGGGGCACGTTCCCCGATGCCCTGTGGATGCCCGAAAGCACGGATCGTAGCAAACCCTGTGTATACTGTTTCTCGTCCACATACACATGTCCAGGGGAACGTGTAACTGATGGATGAAGCATGGGAAGAACTAAAGAACTATAGCTGCTAATAAAATGGAATGATTCTAACAATACACTGTCATGAAGTTCTGTGAATGTGGTTTCTCTTTCTCTCTCTCACTCTCTTTCTCTTTCTCTGTCTCTCTCTCTCACTCTCTTTCTCTTTCTCTCTCTCTCTCTCTCTGTCTCTGTCTGTCTGAGAATATCTTACTGTGCTGTACTCGCCCTTCTTGTGTTGATGTGAGATGATCAACCCCCTTGGATGAGATGAAGGGAGGAGAATGAGACATTATTAAGTGCGGAGAGGGTTACTCGAACACGTGACATTGTGGCAGTCATCTGATGACCGAGATGGCTATTAAGTGACTAAATGGGCCGGCAGCCTCTACCGCGTGGAGAGGCTGGACTCAGTAAGGGGTGATTCGCATACTCAGCGGGATAGAGTGAGGCTGATGGAGCGAGATTTCATCATGCTTGCGATTTAAAACCTGTAGGTTATTTCTGGAATTTTCCACTTAGTGTTTTCTGACCGTGGATGACTGCGAGTAACTGAACCCATGGAACGTGGAGCCGCGGATAAGGACGGCTGGCCATTGGGGCTTTCGAGGTTTAATGGCAGGAAAGACGAGTCGGCGTGTGATCAGCAGCCCTTAGAATTCATGGGTGGGCGGTGCTGACCTGAGTTACACTTGTAATGTGTTTGGGGGGGAGTTTGTTTTTCTTCTGTTGATCCAAGTTTCCTCGTTTTAACAAAATAAGGAACCCAGAAAGCTTTTAACTACAGCTGGGCAAGGAGACAGGACTAGAGAGAGGACAATCTTGAGAAGAACTGAGGGTTTCAATTCACTTAGGTCTTTGCTTTTCTCCCTGAAAATAGATCTCCACCTCATCTGCACTTTATTCCATATTAGTTTGACTGCAACATCTTCATCATTGCGTTTTTTAAAGGAATTAAAATCTCAAGGATCGGGGTGCAATAAATTCATTTAAGAGCAGCTTCAAACTCTGGTGGAGGAAATCCAGTCGTAAATAATGAGCCCTTCTCAGAGCTGACACATGCGTGATGAGCAGCAGTGATGGAGGCCACGCGTGTTTCTTATTTTCTGTTTGCACAGAAGTCAGAGAAAAATGATTTAATGCCGTATTAGGAATTAACTTCCTGTTGCTTTTGTAAATAGCATTGCTATATACTCACAACTTGCCTATAATAGATGTTGCTTTTCTTGATTTCCTTTTCACGGGAAGTCATTATTTTTTTATGTTTTAAAGGGTTCTTTTCTGATATATGTGGTTTAAATATGGGTTTTATTAATGTTGACTTTCCAAGTTTGAGTGATTGATATTGTAGTTGAATAGGAACTCAGATAAAAGTCTTTGTACTTTGTTCGACAGGACTTTTAATGTTTTAAAATGAGGAGAAACTGTTTTAAAGAATATTAGCTGCCGCAGAAATGATTACATAGAAAAGAATAACTTGCATGATCAGAGTATATCGTTACATTTTATCAATTAGGCATTTCTACCAGCCATCACTTCCGCCTAGAAAAAGCAAAGTCAAAACTCTTGCGTAATAAAGAACTTTCATTAACCTTGTCATCTCTCACACATATCCCGGGGGTCACAGAAGTATTTCTATTCGCCTTCATATATTTCTATCATTAAATTTTCTATTATTCAACGTGCGAGTGAGGCGTGCTCCTTGGTCAGGCCCTGCTTCTGCTCTTTGGATGCTGTTTACGTCTCACGGCCTTTGGCTCTGCCTTCCGAGATATACTTCCTTTTCTCTTCTACTTTGAAAAATATTTTTAACCTGCTTTAAGGAAGTTGGGCCCCAGAGATCTCATCCCCTTTTAGTTCAGGCTGGTGGCACTTTACCCAATCCATCTCTCTGGAAACTATTGTGTCTTTCTTATGCATATGACTCAAAGCCACTCCATTCAATAAAATCCACAGTCATGATTATTTTTGAGATGTGCCTCTGAATACTTATTTATTGCTTCTTAAGGATTAGGCATCTGTGGAACAATGAGCCTAAGATTTTTTGCAGCCATTTGTCTTCCTGAGATGGTCTGTGAGGCACTGTCTTAGTTCTTGCAGAAGTTTTGACAAAGGAAGGGTCTTAAAGCTGCATCCCTGATTTGATCTTTGTTCTTAGGCCTTATTTTATTGGGAGAATCTTTACCAGGTGGGGAGGCTAAATTCCAGAAACTACTTTGTTTTCCAGCCGAGCAGGTTCTGGCTTCTCCATGTTCTCTTTAAATTATGTTTGCAATTGGGCTTTTTTTTTTTTTTTTTTTTAAAGCTTATCTCTTTCTTGCAATACTTGATGCTGTGCATCCAGGAGCAACTAGCTGACACTCTGAGCATGTTTTCCTGAAAATTATCTTGCTCAAATCCAGAAGTTTTTCCTGTTTTCAAAATTGCCGTCGATGACAGTTTTACCAATGGTTTTACCACTGCAAACATGGATTTCCGTTTCCTCCCTCCATTATAGCGGTCCCCTCACTGATTTTTTATCTTCTTCCTACTGGCCAGTCTCCAAAGCCGACGTCACTTATTTTGGATTTTTGTTTCGGCAGCACTGCACTTCTGGTACAATGTCTGGGTCCCTCACTGACCGCCACGACAGGGCTGAGTGACAGCCGGAAAGCCCCAGAGGTGTGCAGCTGTGAGTATTTATTTATTTTTGCGTCTAGGCCTCTGATTTGCTGGTTCTGCTGCTCTGAGCTGGGCTCGGCATGGCGTGTGCAGGCTGAGGTCAGCTGTGAGTCAGCGCGAAGACTCTGCCAGTTCCCGGCTGGGCTTGCTCACATACCTGGGTCTTTACTTGAGGTAACGAGTTGACTTGGCTGCGCTCAGCTGGGTGTCCGCCCATGGCCTTGTTCTCGTGGCGAGGCAGAGTGTCAAGAGAACAGGAGCACGCAGGCTTCTTGGTGAATGGGGTCCAGCTCCTGGATAGAGTAGAGGAAGAGCACTGAGTTTTACTTCTATCCATGTAATAGATAATGGAGAGAAACTAAGAGATATGTCTCATCTCTATTTAGACTTCTCTAATTCCTCTGCTGGAAGTAATTTTCCTCCAGGAACATTTCCTTTTGTACTTCTTACATCTTCAACACCTTCACCGCCATCAGCATCATCGCTATCACTATCATCATCATCATCATCACCGCCATCACCATCACCGCCATCACCATCACCGCCATCAACATCACCACCATCAGCATCATCTGTATCATCATTATCATCATCATCATCACCACCATCACCGCCATCAGCATCAACACTATCACCATTGTCATCACCATCATCACTGCCATCACCATCACTGCCACCACCATCACCATTCTCCCCCTTTTCCTCTTCGTCGTCATCATTTTCACAGCAACAGCGAAACGACTGCCATTTGTAGACACTGGGCTAGTCGCTAAGTGAATACTCCAAATCAGCTTGTGAGATAATTATCATTTCCGCATTTTTCAGGTGAGGAAACAGACTCAGGGAGAGAAATTAATTTATTCATAACTATACAGAAATTTGAAGCCTGGCCTTTCGGGTGATAAAATTTATGATCTTTCTATTCTACTATGTTATTATCCGCTATCGTTTGCCTAGTATTATGCTATGCATCTTTCATTCCTCTGCTATATTGGATGATTTTTGAGGGCAAGTGTGATATTTCGATTTATAACAAGAAATACATATTTGGCCTTCATCCTTAGAACGCTTAAGAGAGATTTTTCTACGTGTTGAGATTTAGGTATTTTTTTGTTATTACAATGATATTTGAGCCCCGGCTCCCATCTTTGGATATGCCAGTGGTTATGATCTTGAAACTGTAAGTAGTGAAGTCAGCTTTGCTTAATGTATATGTATATAACTTATATTTTGATGATATGTGACTAAATTAACTTTACGACCAAGGTTTGCCAAAGCAAATACTCGGGCAATAACAGACAGACTCGCTGACCTTAGGTGTGAGACTGCAGCCTGATAAGAGCCTCATAAAAGCTGCTGAACTGGAATTACCAGGACAGAGAATTCGAGGTTCTTTCATTCAGCAGAAAAGCATCTCTGAAAGCAGTTTTTCTGGGGAAGCAGCAAACCTGGGATGCTCAGGTAGAAGGGACGGATAAACGGGATGGATTCCTGTGTCTTCCAGACTCTTACAGATGTTCAGAACAACCAACAAACAGCCTCCTACACCAAAACCCGTGGCTGTAGCTGAGCCTCTCCGCAGAAGGCCACGTGGAGTGGCCAGGCTTTTTCTCTTCGTTGTCAGTGATTGGGGGAAGGCAGTCTGCATGCATAGGCTTTGTTTCTCGGGACCACTCATTTTGGGGTCGCCCCCTCCCCCCTTGAGGTGCACGCCAGCAGAAGGGAGCTGGCGATTGCCTGCAGGCCTCCTTGCATCCCTGTGGGCAAGCAGGAAGGAATTCATGGCAGTGTAGCATGGAGGGCCTCTCTGTTCATGGGGTGGCTTCTGAGTTTGCCTAGAAACAAGGAGAAGGGTACACTTGACCCCTGAAGGAGCACGAGTCCCCGGAAGTTGAAAGTCTGCATATGACTTTTGACGGGGCCAAACTTAACTCCTAAGAACCTACTGCTGACAAGAAGCCTTACTGATGCTGTCAACGGCCAGTTGACACACATTATGTAGGTCGTATGTATTATATACCGTCTTCTTACAGCAAAGCAAGCTTGAGAAAAGGAAATGTTATTAAGCAAGTCATAAGGAAAAGAAAATACGCTTATGGGACTTATTGAAAAAGAAAATTGTGTATAAATAGACCTGCACAGATAAAACCCGTGTTATTCAAGGCTTAAGTGCATTCTCACTTATTTTTGCCGAATGTTAGAATAAAAACATTGGCTAATTTGAAAGCTTTATTAATTTATTCATTTTTTAAAAAATTAAGTTTATTGGGGTAACATTGGTTAATATAATTATATAATTTTCAGGTGTACTTTATAATTTGACATCTCTATATCCTATTGTGTGTTTACCACCCCAAATCCAGTTTCCTTCAGCTGCCATATATTTGATCCCCTTTACCCACTTCACCCTCCCCCTAATCCCTATACAGTAGCTTTATATAGTAGCATATCCAGGTTCGTTTTTTGGTTGAACTGTAAAAATTTTAAACAAATGCATTCCTCTTCCCCCAACAAGTAAAAGACATGAGTTTATATTTTGCTATCTAGGGACATTTGCGTCTGTTCGAGCATGCGTTTTTGATTTATAGGGGAATATTTGAGCCAAAAGGCAGAGGGCACAGCAGTTCGCTTTTATCATATTAAATGGGGTTCACCCTCACAGACCCTGTACCTTGATTCCCTCCACTTCCCCCGCCCCCATCCTGGACAGAAGACAGATTTCTCTGAACCATCTAAACTCAGCCCTCAGATCCCACCTGTCTTCAGACGTCTCCGTTATTCTACTTACTGATAGAGCCCCAACCTGTCCTGAATATTTGGACTCTTTTGCATAGATTAGAACTCACACTAGCGTTTAAAAATGGAGAGAAAATGAGAGACGTAGATTTATTTTTCTACAAAAATTGCCAACACGGGAGAAAATGTACATCGCTTAAGATCCATCTGAAATCCAATTTATGGTCTGTTTAAAGGACTAAATTAGCCATTGTTTTAATAAGTATATTAAAATATCATTACAAAGCATCTCAAAGATCTGAGTCAAATTGTATCCTAGTAAATCATAATATTTATTTATCCCTGTTACGTGGAAAGCCTTACATAGGTGATATATACTTATATATATTTTTAAACATATTTATAAACATATATTTCCTGGCCTTTAGGAAAAAGTGACTTGAACTCTTTGCAACACAATGCAAGTGCAAATACAAATTAAAAAATGATGAAGTGTGTTTTTATTTAGAAAATAAATTTTCTTAAATTCAGCGTGAATTTAAGAAAAGAAAATTCAGACTCATCTTAATCTCTCTTTCCATTATCTCTTTCATGCTTGCCCTCCTTGTGCTGTAATGTTGTTGTTGTTATTATTATTATTATTATTATTATTATTATTTGACCGAGTCTGGAAAACGTAGTCACTTAGCGTAGGTGATTAGAGCAGGCTGTGGAGACGGGCCACTTGGGTTTGCATCTCAGTTCCATGTCTTACATCAGCCCAGATGACTCTGGACAAATTATTCAACCTCGATCTACTCCTCTGTAAAACGAGAATGATGATTATTCCTACTTTCTAGCTTTGTCGTGAAGACTAAATAGTTACCATGACATAAAGCGCTTAGAAGATTGCCTGGCAGGGAGTCAGTGCTCTGTAATAATAGTAATAATAAATAAAGAAAACCATTTGATATATCAATAATGTTAATTATTATCTATTACGAGGTTTAACACGAGACAAATTGCTTTTAAACACGCTGTCCCCTGGTGGACAGTTTAGGTACTGAATCACTTAGCTGACCGTTGGCCGTATAGTCATAGATAATTAATCATCATGATGATTATCGTTAGTTTTATTACACGTCTGTAGACTCTGGAAGTCCCAGGTTTTTCTGCTTTTTCACTCTTGACCAGGTCACTGTCCTCGACAACTCAGCCTTTGTTTTTCATCAAATGAGCTTTTCTAATAACTGCTTTCATCAGCTCCTTTCCCCTGCTCGCGACACGGATGGACCTCATGTTGAGTAGACGGTGAACTCAGACATCTCGGATTGCTCGTCGAGGCTCCCCTCAGCCGGCTTCAACCACACTGTCCACACTTCCATTTTCTAGGAAAGGCGCAGTCTCTGAGCTCTGAGGGTTGCCAAGTGCAGTTTTGGAGCTGACAGCATCCACGGGACAATTTTTGTACTAAATAAAACAGCATCGACATTGCAGACTCTGGGAATGTAAAATAGCATTAGACGCTAAGGCAGTGGGTCCCCACTCCAGCCGTGCATCAGGGTCACTTTGAGGCCTGCAGTGCAGATTGCAGGGCTCACACCGGGCCCCCCAAAGAATCGAATCAATGCTTAGTGGTAGAGTCTTTGTAAGAAAAGGGGGCCTCTTGGTTCTTGGTCTCTGGCTCTTCCTAGCAGCTTTGGAGCAGTTCTTCAGGCTGGTTCTGGAGGTCCAAAGCCTCCTTCTAGAACCTCCCATCTGGATCTGCCCCTCCCTGGAGAGGACACAGTGGTGTAATTCTCTCTTTCTCTCCTTACCTGTTAGCAAAATAGTTTCCTCTGTGTCTCCTTCCCGCTCAGAAATCTATACGATAGGAAAGTCACATGTCAAAATAAGCACATCAGTAGAAAAAAATACCTCAATTTTAAGTTATAAAGTTCGAAATTAAATTTATTTAATTATGAAGTTAGAACACATGGGCATGTGAACAGATTCAACCGACACAGAAGTGTGTGAAAATAAAAAGCAAAACTCCTTTTGCCTTTACTTCCCTTAAGCCAGCCCAATTCCCACAGCCTCTGTTGACAGCTGGACCGAACCCTTAAGATGTTTTGTCTGCGTTGAACACTGCCTCTCTGTCCTCTTTCAAAAACAGCTTTGAGGTACCATTAGCACACATTTAAAATGCGCAATGTGACAGGTTTTGACAAATGCTCACACCTGCAAAACCATCGTCCGGCAAATAACGTCTGTCACGCCCCAAAGCTTAAAAGCAAGTTGGGACCGTCAGCTCTGCAAGTACAGAAAACACTGGACATAGTTCATAGATTTTTAAGGACAGTACACGCATAATGTTCGCGAATCCAGATACCACGTCCAACACTGCACGGGCTGAGCGTGTAAGCATTTTCCATGGCATTCTTCATTCCGTGAGGTTTAACGTGAGCAAAATTGCTTTTGAACACTCTGACCCCTGGTGGACAGTTTTGGTATTAAATCATTTAGTTTTTTTTTTAATTTTGTTTTTTGTTTTTGTTTTTTTTTGCAAAATAAAGTGGCTGTCCCTGCTGTCGTTTGGCTCATTTATTCTAAGATCCTGTTTCAAGGAAGACTACTAGGTAAAAGTCTATGCAAGAATATTCTGGAAGTCTCATGACAAGTAACCATTGTTTCATTTGGAAAGTCCTCGAAATCAAGATTTTAGAATGCAAAGAGAACTTTGATGATAACAGCCTTGAAGCAACAACGGGGGTCAAGGCGTGTGTTTCTGGGTCCCTTAAAAGCTCATAATCTTATCTGACCCTCAGAATAGCCCTGGGGCACCCGTATTGTCGTCCCCGTTTTAAAGAAGCACAGGGAGGTTAAATCACGCGCTTTGGGAAATCAGAACGTGTGGCTCCATGTTGTTTCATGAGCTTTGCAGTAGCCTATACTCCCCTCCTGCAAACCCCCGTTTTGCAGGTGAGAAAGGTGCACCCCAGGGATAAGCTTGGACGCCCCAGATCACTCCCGTCGCTTGTAGCGGCATCAGAACAAGTGCAAGGCCGCTGCTGTGCGGGAGGCGTTGTCAGCATCCAGCGGCCTCCTCTCCCCACTCAAACACCGGTGACAAATGCGTCGCCGAGGGACCGCTCTTTGGGGATCAGGGCTTGGAACTGTGAAAGCTGGAGGGTGCAGTGTGGAAGAGCTCAGGTGAGTGTGGTACAGGCCGCCCTGTGAGGGCAGTCGGGGGTGGGGCCTGAGCCCAGGGGGAGGGAGGAGACGGAGAGGCAGGCGGGGTACCATTTGGGGACCTCAGGCCAACACCCCAGGTAGCCCCAAGGTCTGTCTCTGGCTCACGTCCTCAGCCTGGCCGCTCCGCCTCTTCTTTCTGACCTCGGGGCAGAGCCCCGTGTCCTCAAACAGGAGGCAGGGAGCTGAGCTGTGGGACCTGGGCTGTGGGGCCTGCGGGTTTTAGGGTGCAGCCTCTGCCAGGGGCTCAGACCTGTTTCCTCTGCAGCTTCTTTGAGCTCCGGAGCCGTCTCACCGGTAAAGTGAGAATGTCTTATTTCCTGGTCTCAGTTCCCATTTCTGGGAGTTTTAATGAAGATTTGATCATTCTCTGTGGATTGAATCTTGGCACAAGAACTTTCTGGAAATACAAAAACATCGCCTGGGCTTGCTGGTCCTTAGGTAATCCTTGCAGGAGCAACTCGGTTCGAGAGAAACGGGGCGGGGAGGGTGGGGGCCCTTCCCGTTCAAGCGTTGCAAACCGTTTAACTTGAACTTGCACCAGCCCTGATGGTTCTTTCGCACTTGATTACAGTTTCGAGGCCCGCAATTCCTGGAGCGAGTACTGTTTTATAAACCTACTTCAACGTCAGCGTTTCTCTAGATTTCAGATTCAGCACTGTGTCTTTTCACTGTGGTGTGCGGTTGCCAGGATATACTGGAATTTTAAATTGTTGGGTGGACAATCGGAGTTTTCAAATAACACTGCGTGATTTTCTTTTCTTTTTCTCTTTCTTTCCTCAAAATTACTGAGGCCATAAAACACAAGAAAAGTCTGAGAAACCGTCAGCCTAGATGCCAGTGGAAGAATTGGTCAGCCCAAATCGAGCCTGGAGTTTCCCAAATCAATAGTCACGTTCTCCTGCTGGCTTCTTAGTTCTAACGTAAAGCAGTGAGGACCAGACGTGAGCTGTCTCTACTGTCTTTGCAACTTTTCTGCACATCCAAAATCATTCAAAAATTAGAAGAAGAAGAAGAAGATGATGATGATGATGATGATTATTTTTAAAGAGCACAACAGCTGGCTGGAGGAGGCTCCCTCTAGTTGAATCTGAGCATCAAAATTGGATCATCGACCAATCAATTTAATTAATATTTGTGGATTCGGACTAGTATAAATGAATGACTGAATAGATAGATAAATCGGAGGGATGAGAAAGCTCTTCCTGACATCATATTGCCAACTAATAAACGAAGAAGGAATAATGAAGTTCGAAAAGCAATAAACGGCAGCAATAAATCATGAAATGAGCAAAGGCACATTTGCGTAGTCTCCAAGTATTTGCCAAGGAAGTAGAAAGGGAAAACGGTAACTTTATTCATGGAGAAGAAATCTGCAGACATCCATAAAGGATCAACCTTCATATCACCAAAAAAATAGGAAAACCGTTTCCACGAGCTTCTGGAAACGATGTGCTGAGGACGCCATGTCACATCTGTGGGATTCCTGTGCCCGGGATAGATGATCTGACTCACAGAAGAGAGAAAGATCGAAGAAACCCGACTTGAGGAACTTTCTCCAAGAAAAAACAAAACAAAACTGGCTTACGTTTTCATCCCTAGCATGGTCGAGGAACATGAAAATGGCGAAAGAGCTGTTTCAGATTAAAAGGGACAGAAGAGACGTAAGGGCCAAATGCAGTATGTGATGTAGGATTGGATCCCCCACTGGGAAGAGATAAATAGCTGTTAAAGAACATTATTGGGACAGTTGATGAAATGTGAGCAGGAACTGCAGCCTGGTTCACAGTATTGTATCGATGTCACTTTTCTTGATTTTTGTAATCGCACTGTGGTTATGGAAGACGGCAATGTTGTTTTTACGAAACACACAGTGGAGAATTTAGTAAAAAAAAAAAAAAAAAGATGCCTTCCATTGCTTCGTGGAGAGGGGGCTACAGGAGAAGCGAGAGAAGATGGACGCGAGAAGCCCTCGGAAGGCTGTTCTGACAATCCAGGCAGGAGACAAGCAAGGCTCTGACAGAACGGTGCTTGGCCCTGGAGATGGCGAGAAGTGGCTGGATTTATTCTGAAAGTGGAACCAGAAGGATTTGCTGATGGATGGGTGTGGATGAGGGAGGAAGGGAACAGAGGGTTTTGGCTGAGTGCCTGGGACAACGTGGGGTGGGTTTTACTTGCCCAGTTCGGGGGACAGTGAGAGGTGGAGGCTGGGTGCGTGGGGCGGTCAGGAATTTAATGATCGAACATTGCAGCTTGATTAGCTTTCCCAAAGTTTAGCCCTGATAATAATCCCAGGTCCCTGACTGATAATGCCATTTCTTCAGTAGGAGAAAGTGTCCGGCCTTCACGTTGAAGAGCTTGCTAAGTGAAATCTACTGTTATTATCATCTGTCCCCACCCCTCTGGCCTTGTCCCTCCTGTATCTGAAACCCACTGGAAACGTTTCAAATGACTGTAACCTGAAGACCGCCTTTACGGCTAGATGCTTCTGTGGGAAAAGAAATGTAAAAAAACCCAAAAAACAAAAAAACCCAAAAAAACAAAAAAACCCATATATTTCTAAGTAAAGGAAATATTACATGACATCATTCTTAATAAAACAGAGGGAGGAGGTCCAGCTGGAAAGGACAAGGACTTTGTAGTAACGTGTGTGTGTGTGTGCGTGCGTGTGTGAGTGTCCCAGTGAGATTAGGCGTGTCAGACACATTTACATTCGGCAGGAGGGAGCGAGTTGACTCTCCTTTGTGTGTACCATGCCCACGAAGCTGATTAGACCTGGGGTTCATAACAGCGGATCGATTTAGTGAGATGGAAAGGCACTTGAAAAAATTAAAAGTCGAAAATGTGATTATTGGTCATTCTTTTGTCCAGAACCGGCCCTGCCAATCTGACGTGTGAGACCCGGTTTTCCCAGCGGTAATTCCGAGGCCTTAGACCTCGCGGCTCTGTGTTCTAGCGTGATTGACGGAGACGCTGCCTGTCCCTCAGAGCATCTGTGTCTTTACGACAAAGGTCGTCTCCTCCACTTCCAATTTTCCAAAAATTTTATGTTTTTCGTATCCTGTGATAATCAGATTGCTTTATAATTCATCATTCGCTTTGCCTCGTAATTGATGTTTCGATCATTAAAAATCGTTGGACATGAGTTCACGGTGCTTTTGAAGTCCATTGTCTTCCCACGTAGTCCTTGACTCTAACCGTTTGAAAATGGGCCATGTACGTGTTTGTTCACCAGAACGGCCCACTCCCAGGTCCGGCCATCTCCCGGGGAGTTTCCGCGTTCCGCTCGTGGTTACGGCCCACGTGAGACCCGACGAGTAAACGGGTCCACCCTCAGACAAGTCTCAGCATTTGGACGCGCAAAAATCCTGAAATCCAGAATTCACGCCTGATTTTAAATTCTGATGCCGTGATATGCACCCACTGAGAATCGTCCTGAGTTTGTTTATAGGAAATAAATATGAATTTTGTCAAAGCCGTAGGCATTTGCCTTTCTCGTCCCAAATCACCACCGGCTTGCTTAGCGAAAGGCAAACAGAGGCAGATGCTTTCGGTGAGTGACTTCTTTTTTTTTCAAAGATGCTTTTTAGTAGAAGTGTGTGTGTGTGTGTGTGTGTGTGTGTGTGTGTGTGTGTGTGTGTGTGTGTAAATGAGTTTTTTGGTATCGGGTCCCACTGTCGGTTGAAATGACACAGCTCTTATTTAGACATTCTTTTTGGCTGATTTTCATTTCATCGTCTGAGCAGGTGACTGCCTTGATGGGCCAGTTTGTCAGACACATACGAGACACAACGTAAGGTCCAAGGCCTGACCGGTTAGGCTGCTCAAGATAAAACAAGCCACTATTAGAATTACATCATTTATTATTTATTTTTATAGCAAAAGGAAAAATAGCTCACACCCCTCCATTCCCAACCCCTCATATAAGAAAGGGGACAACACACACACAGACAAGGCGGCCGGGTCCCTGTGACAGAGGTCGCGAGCGTCCCATTGCAGACGAGCCAGCTTTCAGCTGCAGCTGGGTGGGTCCCCATTCTGCGTTTCTGTGTTGAGGGCGGTGGGCCCGAAAGTGCCAGGTGTCATCGGGACGCGGGAGGCAGTGAGACCCTGGACAAGGGCTGGGGGCAGCAGCTCCTTGCAGGCCTCCTAGGCCCCTGTGTTCTGGGAAGGTCGCAGGCATTCTGGGAAGGCGCAGGTGAGCTATGTCAAGCCCGTTTGGAAGGCCACTGACTGGCTCATCGTGGTGGCGCCTCCCCCAGGTCCTTCCTCTGAGGTCAAGTGAGAAAGGTGACAGCGGGGACTTTCCAGCTCCCGTGTGGAGCTCTGGTGTAGCCCGCCTGTCCACTTTCCTCTCGGCTGCTCGGAACCCACCGTGAAGTTCTCTCGCGGGCAGACCCGTCACTGGCCGGGACAACCGCGGTGTGTGACACTTGACCGCAAGGGCAGGGCCCAGTTTATCCAGAAAGCAGAGGCGCCTTCCGAGGGCCTCATGCAAATGTTGCTGTGCTGGGGGCTTTCGCGGATAAGCGCGGCCCGACGCCTGACGCCCGAGCCTCTGCAGCTGGACGGTTCTGCCGTTCACCGGCAGCGTGAACTTGAACGCGTGGGTCTGTCTGGTCTCATCTGCACAATGGGGATGACAGCGGGAGAAACTGCAGCCGTACACGTAATGTGCTTGGACTGGAGCCCGACCCACGGCAACAGCCAGGAACCCGGGCCCTCGGCATCAGCGAGCATATGATACGGTGCTGAGTGCTCTCTCTGTCGAGTGCTTGGGGTCAGGGAAAAAGACAAGGAGAACAAGAATGCCAAGCTTTGCTCGTTCACAAGGTGGTGGAATGAAGTGAACACGGACAGTCATAAAGCGCTCAGTCGTTGGATGCTGACGGTGGCTACGGGGTGGGCTGTATTTGATTACAACTCCGAGCTGGCCTTGTGGTGACTTGTGGTGACAGGCGGAGAGCAGCAGGTCCCTCGGCAGAGGCCACCATTGAAGAACACTGTCCCCAGAATCGCTTTGTGTGACAGTCTTGGCCAAGGGCTGTCCACTTGCCTTCGCCGTCCTCTCCTAGTCCAGCCTGGGGGATGCTCGCACAGGAATTCGGTCGTTTTGACAGAAACCACGGGCCGTTTCCCAGCCTCTGGGGCGTTCGCTGAGGAGATGATCTCGGACGTGTGGGCACAGAGAGGGTGGAGGCACAGCCATGTTCCTGTCAGGAGGCCCCGGGCTGCCCGAAACCCGGGCGCACGTAGCAACCCAGACGCCCCTGTCTGGAGCTCTCTGTTCCACTCCACATCCAGCTCTCGGTGGAAAATTTAAAAAAAAAAAAAACAAAGTCATTATTATATATTAGACGTATTCAAAATGCAACTATTACCGAGAGCCTGTGGGCATGTGTGGAAAATGCCGTAATTAAATTACGTTAAATTAAATCCAGCGGCTAGGAGTAACATTTTCCACTCAAGAGAAGGAGGAGAGAGTAAAGAAAAAAAAAGCAAAAAAAGCAAAAAAGAAAAGCCCGTAAGAGAATTCCAAAGCAGAGACGGGCAAGCGGGAGCCAGGATTCTTCTGGGAGACGCACCGCGGTGTGACTGTCCTTACGACGGCTGCCCTGAGATCATGGAAAAGGCGTGTGTAAATCTGGAACGAGGCTGGAACTTTCCAGGCGTTGGGAGATGGTGCTGATGGCGAAGAGCACGAGAGCCAGACATGGCAGAGCTACTATGACAGAGAGAGGTTCTTTGTGGGGGTCCCTTAGAGTAATTATTCCCTCGGGGATGATGGGATCAGTGGGGAAGCCGTGCTCTGTCTGTCACGGGTGCCGAGGGCCAGGCAGGGTAACGTGGTGTGCTGGCAGATGGGACCGTCAGGCTTTCTTTCCGGCAGATGAGGGTCGTGTTAGGATGACTGGTGATGGGCGAGTCTAGAGCATCATCTCCGTCTCTGAGGACCACCCTGCTCCCTGCTTCCAATGACTCATGGCGTGAGGATGGCGAGGAAGGAAGGCAGAGGGTTCGCGGGGTTCACCCTGGACGGGGCTGCAGCTACATTTTGCTTTTTCTTTTTTGGGGGCTGTGTCTCCCCTAAAGGCGTCCGTGCGTGTTCCCACGTCCCTGAAACCACAAGCTCAGGCCGGCGGTCCAGGGGTGGCAGCCTCTAGCTCGTTCGTTGCTGGACTGGAATGTGTGGCCCGATTCGCTGGGTTATTCTGCAAGATCGTCGCCGGCCACAGCTGTGCCACCTTTTCCGAACTGAGGACGGTTCTGGGGGGTTCCGAACACGTGAAATGGGCCTGGCAGCCCGAGGCTGAGGTACGGTCAGAGTACAGTCTGTGCTTCCTTCCCGGGGGTGACGGCCCCCTAAAACGCACGGTCCACGGCAACCCCCGGCAGCAGCCCCCGGAGCCACTGCTATTCTGGAGGATGCTGGTCGTGGCCGGTCTGGCGACCAGGAATATTCCACTTGTTCTGCATCCGAAACTTTAGTTTTCGTGCCACGTCTGAGAAATCGCTTATCCCACCGCATTCCGCCCGGGCTGTGTCTTTGCCTCCCACTGGCTTGTGCTGATGGGGTTCAACTTACCCAGAATTTGAGTATCAGAACTGATTGACGGATCCTAATAGGATTCGCCAAATAGTCTGACGTGTGTCACTCAAAAATGATGGAACCGGGTACTTACGGGGACCGCTAGATTGTCACCAGGCCACTCAGGGATTGTGCTAGAACGTTCTGAGGTCTAGAAAGAATCTCGTCTTCTCAAACTGGTGTTCCAGGGGTCTTCGGCATGAGAACTGGACTTACCTAGCTCAGGGGAGAAGCCCGTGAGGACCTTAATCATTTAGGATGTTTTATATGGCGAGCTCATTAATTGTGGGTTTAGCGAGCTCATTAATTGAGGGACAGGTGGCGTCCAGGCGGACACCCCCCGTAACGGGTGAGGCCCCTGCATTCACCCTTTGTGAATAAGGACGTTCTGAGTTTACGTAGAGGAAGCGCCCTGCTCGCCCGCAGCCCTCCCTGGCAGGGGTGGCCGAATCAGGGCCGTATGTCGTCACGTGATCCGATCCGATTTGCAGAAACACACTCTGCCCCCTCCACAGGCGTGGGACTCAGGTGACAAAGCTGCACCTGGAGGAGGTCTGTCTTCATCCCCGACGGGGCGTGTCCTATTGCAGGGGTGTGCTCGTCCGTTTGGTCACCTGGATCCCAGCCCAGGCTGTACAGTAAGTGCGTGATTTTTTTTTTTTTCTTTAATCCTTGCAAACTGGCGAGGAGTGTGAAGGGCCTCGGATACTTATAATCAGTCTTTATCTGCTGGGGTCAGAGCCGCCAAATCACTCGAAAAGCCAACAAGCCATGCAACCTGTCCCATTGCACGGGGGAACAAAACAAACAAACGGGTTTTATTACTTCTGTGGAAAAACCGTGTCACGTGTCCGTGGAGACGTCGGATAATTTCGAACAGTTCTCAGACGTTTCCTTGTAGTATGTTCGTCGTTTCCACAGGCAGTAGGAAAGGTAAGGAGATGATAGCAGGAAAAGTAAATCCCATCTCTTTAAAACGTTTCTTCTATCTGTATCTTTAATGCCAGTAACAGGAATTCTGAGGATGAGACGCGGGTGTGGCCTGATGGCGTCGTGTGTCTGATTCGCCTCTTGCCGCCCTCACGCAGCCCGGTTGCCAGAAGCGACTTGGGGGACAGACATGGCAGTGTAGGGCTGAGAGAGGAACGGTAGAGAATCCCACATGGTGTCTGAGGATGTGGACAGTTTATGGAAAATCCCATTCGGGCTTTTGGCGTGTGGCATCCCCATCGCCACTGCTATGTAACTGAGTGAATCAGATGGGTACCGTCACAGCTCGTACACCAGACGGGCCCCGGGGCTCCCCACGCCAGCTGCCGGGCCGCCTTCCCGGCTGGGTTGGTGGTGGGGGGCGGGGGGTGCATGGAAGGAGAAGATGAAGGTTGCTGGGGAAGGCCCCACCCCTCGATGCCAACTCCACGCTGCGTGCTGCACGCTGCCAGCTCATCGCCTTTGCTGTCAGCCCTGCACGCCCAGTGGCAGCCAGTGTCACACACCAGTGTGTGTGCTAAACGCGATCACGTGACCCAGTTCTGACTGGGCGGGAGGCAGAGCTGAGCCACGCCAGTGGAGGCTCAGTCTAGGAAATGTAGGCATGCCTCCTTTGTATTAGGCTGTGCATCAGAAGGTGAGAACTTAGCTTTGAACTTAGCCTCACGGTTCGTTTCTTCATCCCGTGAAAGAGAGACAGCAGGTGGTTAAGAGCTCGGACCTGAATCCACAGACCTAGATTTGCATCCCAAACCTCTGATAGATACATCAGCTGTGTGAACCTGGGCATGTTGCTTCAGGCTTAGTTTTCTTAATCTTCAGACTGTAGCAAATAACTGCGTATCAACAGTTGCGAGGATTCAATGAGATGATGGGCCTGCAGGAGAAAATCTATTTTTTACTTTACTAATTGATGTACCTGGATAAATGCGCGCGCGCACGCGCACACACACACACACACACACACACACACACACACACACACACAGAAAGGTACACATAACTATATCAAAAATTCACGAAACTGTACGCTTATTCTATGTAACACACTCTGATACTTTCTGTTCTATTCTATTTCTCATTTTAAAAAACCCTGATCATTCATTTTATACATTCATTTTATAATCCATCAATGGATCATGACCAATAGGTTTGGAAAACCCGGACCTGGCCCTCAGCACGAGGACAGGGACACAGGAGTAAACACTGCCCTATGGAGGGAACGAGGTCAGGTGAGAGGTTTGCTGAGGACAGTGCTCGGGCCAGAGGCAGTGGTACTAAAACGCTAGACGTTTCTTAATGAGGGTGGCGTGGTGGCTGCCAGCGTGATAAAAGCCCCTTTTCCTCCTTTTCTTTCTTTTTCTTTTTTTCTGATGAAGTCACAACACTGAAACAGAAAAGGCAAAGAGGCTAAAAAAATGAAAACAAAACGCCATTCTCTTTTCCTTCACATAATTGAATTCAGATTTCTTGACCTAAAGATTGATTTCAGAATGGTTGATTTTTTGACCATTTTGGACAATAAATACTTAAAAATGGAGAAGGCCAAAGATGCTGTTTATATATAGTTAACGTGCACAGTTTAATCAGGGAGACGGGTAAGGGAAAATACGTAATATCGTGTTGTCCCAGAATTGTGACTAAAACCTAAATCTAAGAGTTAAGAGGCTCAAAGACTCCTGCTTTTTAAGGAAAGGTGGGGGTTGGGGGGCAGCTAGACACCTCCCTGCAGGGGCCATGAGGAGGAGGTGGACTGTCCCGGCCACCACCTGCCACCACCTGCCACCAACCAAGCTGGGATGAAGATGTGGAAAGAGGCACAGTGGCAGTTCACCTGAGGGTTGCCAGCCGTGCGGGGCTGAGTGTGGTGCTCACAGCAATAGCATTGCTGTCCTTCCACCTAAGCAAGCAGGGGACACTCTTCCTTCTCCAGCGTCACACGGAGGGACCCCGTGACCCTGTATTTGTAAAGCCCGGGTGTGCCTGCTGCAAGGCTGCAAGGCTGGATGCCAGCATCGCACACCCCCTGCACGGGGCAGCTGCTCTGGCCCCGAGGACCGAGAAAGGAAACAGATTTGGAAGGAGAGCACGGGGCTTGGAGAGGGGACGCACACCCCCAGGGCACTGAGTGAACTCTGCACGCGGTGGCTGGCCTGTGCCGACACCCTGTGTGGGAGGGCTGCCCGCGGGTGGAGGGGACCCCACCAAAAAGTTGCTGGTAGATGAACCACTGGTGCCGGGAGCTGGGAGGGGAGATGAGGTGGAGCTACAGTGGGACTTGTCACTAGGTCCCATCAGTGAGCTGCGTCGTGAGGAGTGTCCGTGGTGTCAGTCAGCACCCTCGCGAGCCCGCCCGGCTGCGTGGGTCCCCTGGCCCACGTGCCTCGTCTTGCTGGCCAGAGGGAAGACTCCGATGACCCCGGAGACGTTGGTCGCCCACCAGTTCCCCCTGTCCCATCTCCCTTCCCTGCCTGTCCCCATTCCCAAAGGGTCTGGAACCGGAGCGTGGACGGAGCTCGTGTGGCGATCACGTCTTCCTGGAATTTTCTTGTGTGTGTGTGTGTGTGTGTGTGTGTGTGTGTGTGTGTGTGTGTTTCAATTTTCTATGGCTTTTCTCATTTCTGGAAGATTCTCTGAACATTTGTTCCCCACACTTTTGACGAGTTTATCATTTCCGTTGCCACGTTTTTTCACTTCTAAGAGCTTTTTTTCTCTCAGATGGTTCTGTTTTAAAGAACATTGTTTTTGTTTCACGGGCGACATGTCTTATTTCTCTGAGAATCGTAATGAATTGGTTTTGGAGGGTTTACTTCTCTGTCTAGTTCTGTTTCCTTGAAATTGTTCTCTCTTGTCTCGTCTTGGTCATTGACTAGGATGGAGCTGTACAGTTTATAGATGATTTGAAACTGGGAGAGATTCTGAACGCGTTGGATCACAGGGGAAGATTTCAAATAATCTTTAGCCACACGCATCTGACAGTGAAATGTAACAAGTTTGAAGATAAGGTGGGGTTAGCCATATCGAGGATAAGATGGGAGAATTATGGCTTAGAAGTAAGATTTATAACAATGATTTAGGGGTTTTAGTGGATAGTTGATTTAATTCATAGGAAGTTTATCGTATCTCCTGTAGTGTACCAATGGACGCTAAAAATAGGCTGATGAATTCTTAAGGTCTCATTAGTAAAGGCATAATGTTTAGAAGGAGGGAGTTGATGGGCTCACTCTACTTTGTGAAGCCGTATTTTAGTAATAATAATAGTAGCTATTATTATTATTATTATTGTAAGAAATCATTTCAATAATTTCTTGAGCATTTTCACTTAGTATTTGGCATTTTTAAGTGCATCACATATACGAACTCACTTAATCCACACTTGATGGTGAGAAGAAAAAGGCACAGAAGAGTGTAAGTTCCTGTCCAAGGTCACACGGACAGTCACTCGCCCAGGGCCGTGCAAACTCTAGAAGAATTAGATTTTGAACCCAGGCAGGGTGGCACCCCAGTCTGTGCTCTTGGCCACCAAGCTGCACTGCCTCTTTGGTTATTGTATTCAGACACTTGAAAGCGATCTGGGCGGAAGAGAACTCTCCAGATGGTGAAAGAACTTGAAATCCCAGCTAGACGGGGATTCTTCGAAGGAACTGTGAATGCGAGAAGACTCACAGGAACCTGAGAGATACCTTTAAACACTGGCATAGCGACGAAGAAAAAGAAGCATTAGATTTCTTCTCTCTGACTCTCTGGGGGTAACACTAGGGCCAATGATTGGCAGCTACAAGGAGGCGGGTTTTAGCTTAGTGTGCAGAAGACCTTAGGACCAGACTGCTTGAACCACTTTGAAAAGAACCAGGTTCGTGGCATTGGAAGTAGTTAAAAGGCACCGAGATGCCGGTGATAGGATTCAAACCACAGGCAGGGGGGTTGGACGAGATGACAAGTAGAGTTTAAAATCTTGAGATGTTAGGATTCCATTCATTAGGCCAACAGCCTATTTTGAGAAGCATCTCTAGATGCTTCTAGGTTTTGGGAGAGAAGGCCATCCGAAAAGGTCATTTTAGTTATTCCCCTGGTTGCAAGTACATTTGCATTCAATGAATCCAATAAAACCTGTTTAAAATATTCCTCCTCCTCACGCCACCTCTCTCTCACTGGCAGGCCCCAAAGAGAAGCATCAGAGAAGCGTAGGCTTGTAAACATCTAGGCTTGAACGGACAGTTAGAGACTGTTTATAGTGTGACACTCTCTTCACAGCTCAGAGCACTGAGAACGGTGGCACGACCCTCCCAAGTCACACTGCTCATTCATGGACGAGCAGGAAGTCAAATCCAGCCCCTTGGGTTCCAAGTTTAATTTCCTTTGCAACATACGGGTATCATTCGCACTCCTTTTTGGACAATCTTTCCTTGACTCTAGCTTAAATTCTTCGCCGTGGGCCTTAACCCCAGTTTCCTTCTGTTTCTGCTGAGAGATGGGGGTTGGCCATTTTCCCTGGCAGCATAAATTAAAGTCTTTTGTTTTGAATGAAGACATGCGCTCTCTGCTAGCGCTACGTTGTATCCTCTTTGGCTGGGATGGGGCGGGGTCCATTTCACCCGTGCACTCATCCGAAGTTAGCGAGAATTATGAAGAGGAAGAAAAGGCGAAACCAGCAGTTACTGCCGTTTCTCACATACTCGTTCGAGACCAAGGACCAGGTCTGGCTGTTGCATGCGCGCCTGTAGGGTTCATGCACCTGTCCTCTCTCCGGGGACAGGTTGTTGTTTATTTCATAACCAGCCCAAGGCATTGTTCCTACTGGCAACACTGTAGCTGGGCAGGCAAATAAGTCCAAGGGGTGCAAAACTTAAAATAGCTTGTCGAGGATAATCTTTTTCCCAGTATTCTGTTCCTTAGGTTCCATGTTGATATTCTGCTCCCCTTGAGCTGGGCTTTGTAAACACGCACGCACTGCTCTTGTGCATAAATACAGTTTGATGGATACACCCACGCTTCCTCCCCTTTCTCCCCCTCCCACCCCTCATTATTAGATCCGTGTTCACTGGGGTGGATGAAGCAAGCCCGGTGGCTATACCTCAAGATGACCACAGGAGGGCAGTAGAGTCCATAGAATGAACAAAGACCCGCCTGAAAACCAACTTGTCTTCTTTCTCACAGAAGCCAAGTCATCAACCGATCTGCAAACCAGCGAACTGTTAAGAACAATAGAGGGACGTCATGCGTTAAGTGGCTGCATGGCGAGCTTGACCTTCCCTAGTAACGCAGGGGACATCTGGGCTCAGGATTTCCACGCCGTGACCTTCGGCACGTTGGTTTCCCCTGTGAATCTGGTCTCTCTGTAGAAAGGGGCCTGGCCTTGCTCATCACCCAAGCTTCCCACAGCAGGTCAGCATGGAGAAGCACCCGCCTGGTTTCCTTCTCGCTTTCACAGTGGTTCCTCACGCCCAAGGCCCCTCCTTCTTCAATGCCAACTGTCCCTCCTCCGAGAAGCCTTCCAGATGCCCGGGTCCTGGTTCTCTACTCCTTCGTGCCTCGTTCTGATTGCCCTCACGTCGTGTCCTGTTGATTTGTTTCCGAGTGCGTTCCCTTCTCTCCAATCTGCAGCTGCCTTTTAAGGAATGGAGGACTTTTCAGTATCTCTCTCCCTTTCTTCTTCCTCCATCTTTTCCTTTCTTCATGTGTACAGGTTCTTGGGCCAAGAACAGGGCTGGGGGCCCTGCCGACATGTACAGACCAGACAACGTTTGGGTTACAGCGACTAGCAATGACAGGGCCTGCATAAGAGCCACACGGGTGAGAGTTGTGCCCACCCAGCCAGGCCAACGCTCGCAAGATGTGGAGGTTCAGAGAAGGCGTGCCTCTATTGGCACGTGTTGGGGTTCAAACAGCTCCTGGTGGTAAACGTTAGAAAGACTTTCTTAAAGAAATAGAGAAAAAACTAATGCAGGAGGCTTTTCATTTCATTAGGGATGGCAGGTGGAAGAGATTTCAAAGTTATAATAATGTTTGGAAAGGCCGGACAAGAGTGACCTTGCTTTGCGCTCTCGCAGTGAGCTGAGTGAATGGTGGTGTTCCAGTCCAGCTTTGAGCTTTGGGGTCAGACCGAGCTGGCTTCATTTTTTTTCCTAGCTTTATTGCAATCTAATAGACAATAGTTGCTCATATGGACATTGTACAATTCGATGTCATTTTTTCAATTATAGTCGGCATACAGTAATATGTTAGTTTCAGTTGTATGGCATAGGGATTAGAGATCTATGTAACTCACAAATTAATCACTCCACGAAATCTATATCTGTTACAACATTGTTAACTACTTTCCTTATGCTACACTTTATATCTCCCTGTCTATTTTGCATCTATCCATTTATACTTCTTAATCCCTTTGCCCTTTTTTTGCCATGCCCCTCCCCCCCTCAAGCTCCTTTCCATCTAGTAGCCTTTAAAATATTCTCTGTATCTATGAGTTTATTTCCGTTTTTGCTACTGTTATTGTTTATTTTGTTTTTTAGATTCCACATGTATGTGAAATCATGCGATATTTGTCTTTCTCTTTCTGACTTATTTCATTCAGTGCAATATCCTCTAGGTCCATCAAGGCAATATCTTTTTCTATCCCATTCCTTCTAGTCTCTGTGTGTCTTTTAATCTGAAGTGAGTCTCTTGTAGGCAGCATATGGAGGGGTCTTGTTTTCTTATCCATCCAGCCACCCTGTCTTTTGTTTGGCACACTTAGTTATTTTCCATTTCAGGTACTTGTTGATAGAAATGTGGTTATTACCATTGTTTATTCCTGTTTTTGATACATGATTTTTCTTCTTAATGAAGTCCCTCCAACATTTCCTGGGATACTGGCTTGGTGTTGATAAATTCCTTTAGCTAATTTTTGTCTGGAAAGCTCTTTATCTGTCCTTTAACTCTAAATGATAGCTTTGCTGGAGAAAGTATCCTTAGTTGTAGATCCTGGATTTTCATCACGTTGGATATCTTGTGCCAAGCCCTTCTGTCCCACATGGTTTTTTTTTTTTTTTTGAGAAAGCAGCTGCCAGTCTTGTGGGTGCTCTCTTTTAGGTAACTAACTGCTTTTCTCTTGCTGATTTTAAGATTCTCTCGTTGTATTTAACCTTTGGCATTTTAATTGTAATGTGTCTTGGTGTGGACCTCACTGGGTTCATCTTTTTGGGGACTCTCTGAGCTTCCTGGGGTTGTAAGTCTATTTCCTTCCCCAGGTGAGGGAAGTTTTCCATCATTATTTCTTCAAATAGCTCTTCAACTTCTTGTTCTCCCTCTTCAGATACCCCTGCGACATGGATATTTTTACATTTAATTTTGTCCCACAGGCTCCTTAAATTATCATTATACTTTTGGCTTATTTTTTCTTGCCATTCTGATTGAGTGTCGTTGGCTTCCCCATCTTCTGTATCGGTGGTTCCATCCTCTTCTTCATCCCTTCTGTTGATTCCCTCTAATATGCCCTTCATCTCAGATCATGTGGTCTTCATTTTCACTGGTTCCCTTTTATGATTTCCATTTCTATTTTGTTTTTATCTCTTTGTTAAACTGAGTCCATCCGCTCTTCCCCTAAGTTCACTGAGCATCTTTATAACCAGTGTTTTGAACTCGGCATCTGTTAGATTGCTTGACTCCATTATATCTGGGTCTCTGTTTTGTTCTCTCATATGGTTTTTGCTTCTTTGTCTTCCCATTGTGGCTGCCTTTCTGTGTCTGTTTCTAGGTGCTAAGCAAAGCTCCTAAGTCTCTCAGTCTTCTTAGTGTGGATTTGGGAAGTAGGTGTCTGTCCAGTGGCACAGTCCTGAGAGGGGTTCAGCTACAGGCCAAACTTAGCCCCAGCCTGTGCCCCTCTGGGGCCACCTGTTAAGATTCAGCAGGTGATCCACAGATGCTGTGCTTATAGCTGCCTCAAAAGGCCACACCAGAAACCGAGGCCAGCTGCCTCCAGTGTGGGTCTGGGCGCCGCTCAGCAAGGAGCACCTGACTCGCAGAGGACACACCTGGGTGTGGCTTGGGTGGGGCCCGAGTGGGCGGGGTTTCAGGGGATTCTCTGGGTGGAGCCACCTCTGTGATCCAGTCTGATGTCGTCTCAGCTGGATGGTGCTGTGTCCTCACACTGTGAGTGGGGAGGGCTCAGCAAGGAGCAATGGATGCCGCTCGCACCTCTGCCCGGGAGAGAGCCGCACCGTGGCCCTCACTGCGACAACCCAGTGTCCTCCCGTAAGTTCCTTGTGTCCCCCAGGCAGCCAACCCCGGCGCTGGTGCTCAGAGCGAGCAGGTCTGTCACCGTGAAAGTCCACTCGTGGACACGGCTCCTTTAAAAGGTGTCTGCAGCTACTGCAGCCTCTGTCCCCCTCAGCCCCCGGGGACTGGGCAGTGTCACGTCTTCGCCACCTCCTACCTCCTCCAGTTGCAGGGAGATTTCTTATTTCTCTCCCTAGCCGAAGGGCTTCTGTTCGCCTAGGTCCCTGGTGACTTCGCTTACTGTTTGTTTCATTGTTCCACGTTTTTGCCACAACTGATTTGGTCGCAAGAGGGATGAGCAAAGCCTCTATCACCTCCACCATTTTCCCCCTCCTCTCACCTGGCTTCTTCCATTGCCCAGGTGGGAGGGCTGGCAAGATGCTTCAGCTTTCTAAACTCCTAGCGCCTTATTAGAAACACAAAGCATTGCCATAAATATTAAAGAGGAGACTTCGGTCGAAGGTTAAGGTCAACGTCTAGCCCAGGAGAAGGCCCAGGGAATGTGCGAACTTGATCTCGTTCAAGTTCAATAGGTTCCCACGGTGAGGACGAGTCTTGGAGGGGGCGCCTGGGAACCCCTGGAATGGCAGCAGAATTCCAGGGTCACGGCCGTGCTTGTCCAGCCTGAGCCCCCAACGGGGCAGCTCTGGGAGTTCAAGTCCAGCGCACCCTTGCCCTCCCGTGTCTGTGAGTGAGAATAAAAGATCAGAGGGCAGGAGGAGGGGACGGCGGCCTGGTGGCCACCGAGGTCTGGTGCTGCCTCCCCACACTCTAATTAGTTAAAAACTCATTAGGAGTTCATCATCCATCCATGTATCTGAGTGGATCCACTTTTATTGAAAACTTTACCTTGAGAGGTGGCAGGCAGAGCCCTATGGTCTGTTTAATTAGTTCGCTGGTGATCAGCGGGGACAAGGGTAACGAAGGAAAGAATTTCAGGTTTGAGCGCAGGTGTTAATCCTACTTCGCGTTACAGAAAAGCGACAAAATAAGCCAGCCTCTAGAAATAACCCCTATCACACATGTATGATGTGTAGGAGTCTTGGCAAGAGTTTTTGCTGAAATTACAGGAAGCGGGTGGTGCCTTGAGGTCAAATACCCCCTAGGAGCACCAGTCCCAAGCTCCTTTGTGTGGCCCAGAGTGGCGCTCCTGGCAGGGAAGGGGACCTGGGAGAAATATTGGTGTTTTCTTGCTTACCGTAGGCCGCTTAGTGTGGGTGTGGGCTGTGCCAGCCAGCCTTACGCCTTCCAGGCTGAAATTTTTGGATGCTCGGAAGGTGTGTGGCAGGGGCTGTTGGATATTCTGGGTTGTTGTGAAGCAGAGAAGACATCATTTACCCTTTTACCGGATTTTCCAACATGTGGCGCAGCTGGCCAGGAGCTCTTGTGTGTAGGAGGCTGTTTTCTTGGGGAATATTGAGTTAGCTGCCAGAATGAGGAATCTAGCTAAGCCAGGACAGGATGGGGTCTCCAGGGAGCAGAGGAAGGAGAAAGAGAGCGACCTGGGCACAGGCAGAGTTAACAGTTCATGTTTAATCCGGAGCCTTGAGTTTCAATGTGTCACTGAGTGATGTGTTTGCACCAAGTGGAGGCCGTGCAGAAGGAGGCTTTATGATAATCCGAACATAGAAAGGGATGGAAGAATTAAATGATCACACAGCTCCCCGTGGTACAATCTTGAGATATCAAAAGAACCTGAAGCTTCATTCATGGCTTCATTTCAGCAAGTGGCATTATTGGTAGGCACATTAAATGAATGCAACTGATGTGAATTTTATTGTTTTTTTCCCCCTTTGTTTAGTTTTTATTTAGATTTAAATCTTGCCATTCTATGAGTGTATCAGATTGCTTCCTCCCTGGACCAGGAAAGAAGGTGGTGATGATTCAGAAAACCACGGTGGGTGGGGCTCCAGAGGGAAGAATTTTGCACAAAGACCCACCTGGAGGAAGGCTCACAGGAAGGACAGGTGCAGAAAAGCGAGCTGGGTGGGAGCTCAAGGCCAGCTTTGCCTGCGTGGAGTGGTGCCTCGGGCTGCGGCTCTGGTGGAGCCTGGTTTGTCACTCGCCTCAGTTTTTCTGCAGAGTTAATTATGCCCTACAGCGAAGCTCTTGTCCCAGGCGAGTGGCAGTGTCATCTTGGGTTCCCAGGCTCGCTGGGACACAGGCCCCCTCACCTTGAAAAGGCTTCCCTCTGCTTGGGTTCTGATGTCTCCAAACTGTCCCAGCTCTGCCAGGCCTTCTCCGGCGTGGATGCTGTTTGTCCCGAGCTTGGCCCACGGCTCTAAGTTTTGAGGACTTGATGAAAACAGGGTGGGAAGGTCTTTATTGCATTTTCTCGCACCCTTTCTAAAGGTGTAATTTGTAGCATGAGACAGAAAAATCTCTAGCTCAGGCCCTGGGAAGTGATAACCATGGTAAACCTGTTCCTTTTTTAGATAGAACCACCATTTTCCTGTGCAAACCCTGTCCTGGTCAGACCCCGACACCTTAGAGGTTTGGGGTCCCATTCAGGCTACATTCTAACATATCTAGAGCGTCGTCTCAACCGACTGTTGACTGGGTCTCTGCTATGCTGTTTGGCTAACGTGGGGCTGGGGGATTCTGCATAAGGAATCATGATGCTTTCAAAGAGCACGTCATCTTCCTGGAAATAGAACAAATAGGTTGCTCATACACAGTGAATCTGCACAGCACGTAGATTTGTAAAGCTCTCTTTCCTGAAGCCTCACAACGATCGTAAGCCACCCATTGGGTACCCCAGGGTCCTAACTGTCCACATACAGTCACTCATCACAGAATGGGGAGATGATCTGTAAGAAGCGCCTTTAGGCGATTGTGGGACTGTCTCAGCATGCACTGACACGGACCTAGATGGCATGGCCTGGGATGCGCCGAGGCCAGATGGTATGCCTTGCTCCTAGGTACAAGCTTTCACCACACGTGACTGTACAGGACAACGTGGGGTGAAATCAGGCACGAGAGAACATGATGAGAGGCAGGAAACAGGGGAGGGATGGGGCTGCGGCCCCCGCCCCACGGCTCACTGTTTCATAGAAGTTTCTTTTTGTAAGAAGAAAGAGTGCACTCTAAAATAGCACTAAAAAGTATAGTATAGAACAAACGTGAACCAGTAGCAAAGTCGCTCGTTATCATTATCAAGTGTCACGTACTGAATATTGTATGCATTATACGTTTGCACGCATTGTCTGTTTGCACGCCCGGCTGTGCAGCAGGCCCGCTTACAGCAGCATCCCCACCAGGAACACGTGACGGTGCGTGAGCTGTGTCGTTGCCATGGCTACGACGTTGCCACGGCTACGACGTTGCGTCAGTCCAGACGTTTTGGCGGCTACAGCTTGGTGATGGCTGCCATGAGGCTTGGCGGTAGGAACGTGTCAGCTCCTTTGTGACTGACTTCCTGGGACCATCGTCGTGTGTGTGGCGCGTCGCCGGCCGGACACGTCATTGTGCGGTGCACAGCTGTTCCTGAGCCATTAGGACACCAAGGTACCCGGCAGGTCGCTTGTAATCACAGTGGGGGCTTTGGGAAAGAGCTGCCCGCATCCATATGATTTGCAGCAAAGTATTTTTTTGTGGGGTTTGGTCCATCCACATTGGCGCTGTCCTTGTCTGTCTCTCTCGTTTTTATTAGAGGACATTCGCCTTCCTGTCTGCCGGTTGATCATTGGAGAAAATGAGTGTTTTATTCATTAGAATCGTAGAATGGTTCCTCCAAGGTTTTCCCAGAAGCTACAAACGTGAACTCTCTTCTGTCCAGTCTTGTTCCGTGGCCCATCGTGAGACATTGTTCTTACTGAGGATTTTCTGAACAATGGAGGCAGGGTGTCCACACATCATGTCACCTTTGAGTTAAGTCACCCCAAGAGAAGAAAGCTGTGTGTTTAGGATGTGGTTTGGCTTCTTGCACAGATGCTTTTACTGATTTTCGCCATGATGTTTGTTCTATCTCCAGCCCACACTGAGAGATGATATAGGGACAACTGTGAAACTGATTATATTTATCGTAAGGAAATTTTTGAAAAAAATTTTTTTTTTTTTACATCATACGGTGCTCTCGCCAGGACAACCACCACGAAGCAATGAAATAGATTCTCTCATGTCTCAATATCAAGACAAACGTGCTCTTCCTGAACTGTGGTTTCTTAGGAGAAACGATATTGTAGTAGATACAAAAAAATAATCTCATTGGGTTGGTCCCTGATGATTTGAAATTTATCGTAGTTTGTACACGACGTGATCTTGGTCTTAAAGTAAGCGTGGCATATCTTGGAACTCATGCTCACGGTACATCCTTTTGCATCTTCAGTGGGATTATAATCATGGCCTCAACTGACTGCGTTTGACCTAGAAATGCTCATTTGTTTTGCGGCTTGTAAAAGAGTGCAGAGAAAATTAATGGTATTTATTTGAAAACGTGTTGCACTTTGGAGTTTCACTGTGTTTCTTCTGTGGACCCAATTCTTTTCATCTCGCTGTCCTCACACTAGGTGGCAGAAAGGGCTCAGAGAAGGGCTTAATTCCCTAGCGAGGACTTCAGTTGCTTGGCAGGTTTGGGGGTGTGGGGTGGGACAGCGGGGCTGTTATTTGTGGTAGCTCCCAGGATGCCCTGCTCTGGAGAAGCCAGCGAATGGGGTGGCTTCAGGGCTGGTCTATGATTCCGGGTCTGTCGCCTCACATAGGTTCTTTCTGCCTCTGTTCTTGTGCCCAAGAGACAGAGTGTATGTGGGAGAGACGGGGCGGGAGGGAGAAAGAGAAACTCAACAACTAACAAGAGAGATGAGAAGTTATAAGCTGCCGTGCGCCACTCCTGAGCTGCGGAAGCCAGCAGTCTATGTCACTGCCGAGGTCGCTCTCCGCTGTGTTGATAGGGGCCGGGATGGCAGTGTCCCTACCTGGAATTCTGCTCACGTGACCCTTTCGGATGGTTTTAGTTGTTTAGTCAGTGTGCTGAGGTAGCCCAAGGATTGAACAAGGGGTCACATGGCTTCCTTCTTAGACTTGGCTTTGTCTCAGGCAAGTCACTTAATCTCCCTAATCCTAAATTTCCTTGCCTGTGAAATGGGAATAATAATAGTATCTATTTCATACTGTGGTTTTGTGAATTAGAGGCGATAATACATATAAAGTATTTGACACGTGCTAAGCGTATTTTAGTTGCCATTGTCTTTTTGATCTTGGACAAGTCCAATTCTATAAATTTCAGTTTCCTAACCGATAAAAAAATAGATTTGAATAATAGGATATCCAAAACTCTTTTCTTTCATTATTCTTTTAAAAAATTAATTAATTAATTAATTATTTTATGGTGACATTGGTTAATGAAATCCAATAAGTTTCAGCTGTACACTTCAACAGTAAGGCATATATATATATATATATATATATATATATATATATACACACACACACATATATCTATATCTATATATCTATATATTTATATCTATATCTATTTACACTGTGTGCTCACCTTCCATAGTTAGATTTCTTTCTGTCACCACATATTTGACTCTCTTTACTCTGTCTACCTCCCCCCAAATCTTTTGTAGCCTTCAGAGTCCGAAATTTTTTGTACTGTGTGTGCAGTGTTTATGCCATTTTTATATCCCTCTAGGGTTTTACACATGGCTGTGCATTTATTAGTTAATCCCGTTATTATTAGATACTTGTTGAATTTTGGATGAATAGAGAGCATAAGGAGCTATGCTTCCAACATGATTTATCTTACATATAAGAAGATGTTCAGGGTATAAGACATATATTCTGTTTCTTCCTCTTGTTTGTTCATTGACTCATTACTTTAAAAATAATGAACATTTGCAGACCGAATCATTACTACACCCCAGGAACTAAGCAAGAAGCCATCAGGAGCGGAAAGCTAAGGCACAACATGGCTTCTGTCCTCAAAGACCCGCCTTCTGGGTGACTAGACAGACTGTAAAACGGTGCCACAAAATCAAAGTCCGCGAGGAGCCCATCGGAGCCCGGGGTGGGTGAGCTGCTACATCAGGGAATTGCAAGCCACTTGGTGTAGCCGGGGCACCCAGCATCCCACACTCGTGGCGAGTGGTGGGAGACGAGGCCGTGTAGAAACATTTCCTAGGACCTGATGGTGTGCGTGAGATGTCTGAACAGCCGTGTTTGAAACTCAGATGTGTATAAAGTTTAGCGTTTTTAATTGATGGAGATCTATCATGGGCTTTATTTATTTTAACAGTTTGTTTTAAAATCTCTATTAGAGAAATGTTAACAGGGACCTCGGCACTGTGTTTACAGTTTGTAGGACTTCAATATTATCCCATTTGCTTAATCCCAATGAGAGTGTCTTCCATTTCACAAGCCCATATTATTTACCGGGTACCGTGTTTGACACCTGCCGTACGTTATCTCATTTATTCCTAATTAGAACCCTTTGTTTCAGGAGCCCGAGTTTACCCGTAAAGGGGGTGATAAGGTGGGAGAACCAGACTGAACTCTGTGGGAGAGGGGACGATGTCTATCCATCTGCCCATTATTCTCCCCTCGTTTCTGTTCTGTCGTTCAACCCATCACTGAGATTAGTCCTACTTATTCTAACAAGTGCGGTAAAAGGGTTAATGCAGATGTGAGTGCAAAGACCGGAACAGAATGGATGATTTCCATCTTCCATTAGAGACTGATGGGTCCCTGGAGAACCTGGGACCCACAACAAATTCAGCAACTGACCCATTCTCTGCTCTTCCTCCCTGATTTTAAGTTTAGTTGATCAGACGGAATCCATGTTGTGCGCCAGCATGGTAGACCAGCTGTCCACTCTGAGGATGCCAGCCCAACACTTTGTCTCATGATTAGAAGCTAAGGGCAGGTAGCAGCCATTTAGAAACTCCGAAATGGCAAAGTTAGCGAACTGGGTTTCTCGAAAATGAGTCACCCAAACATTTTCTTTCCAAACATCTGCAGGTTGTTAGCCTGATTTATTTTGAATTAAAAAATCCTTTTGAGCTGGCTGACAGCTTATTTTAATTCCCAGCTGTTAAAATGTTTCAGCAGTTGGAATTAGGGGCCGTGCCATCGCTTTTGATGTGGTGAGAAGCATTTCAGTCCTCTGGTCTACCTGGGGGGACCTGTGCCCTCACCTCGCGGCCCTTCCTGGTTTGATTTCCTTCTGTTGAAGGGTTTGGTGCTCTGAGCTCTTTGTTTACTACCCATTCGCTTGGGTCTTATAGGACTGGTGGCCAAGGGAGTTTAGCTCATATTCCAGAATGTGGTGGCGTTTGTCCAGCATGTAGCGCTTTGTGGCTGCCTTAGAGTCTTTCTGGGACAAGTTGGGGGGAATGAAAAAATACACAAATAAGTTTATATTTAATTAATATTACCTCTTCCTTTCCCATAATATGCTGAAATAAGTTTTCTACTCAAAGCTGTGCTTCTTAGAAATGTTTTCAAGATTTCTCTGAAGATGGTTGGCTCGGTGAGGGCCTCCGACTTGTTTCTCTCTTTTTCCTGGGGGTGGATGAGCACCTCTCCTTTTTGCTGTGATTTTAGATAAAGGACCTGGGGACTCGGTCCCCTCTCTCCTGATCCCCCACCACAGCCCGTAATACCACCACCTTCAAGAAGCCATTCCTTGTCTCACCCAACTTCCTGAGCATACCATCTATTATTTGTATTGCTTTGACAGTCTTATTTCCCTAAAGAACTATCTACACTACGTACTTTCCCACCTTCTACTCCCCTATGTGCCTTAGCTCTCTCATGTACAGTATGGCTCACTCCCATCACTCTGTCGAGACCGGGCTCTCAAAAGTCATTCGGGGCTTTTTAATTGGTTCTCAGTCCTCTTGTGATCTGACTTTTCACTTGTTCCTTGACCTCTGTGTATCTGCATTAAGGGACTTTTTCAGTTCAAAAACTGGAATGATAGGTGGGAACATTAAATGTTAGAGTCAGGATTGAAGGCTTCATTCAGTAGCCATGAGGATCCGACATGTTTTTGAATCTGTGTTAAATTAAGCAGTAAATAGATTAATCCGGAGATGGAGAGGTGGATGGAGAAGTGGATGGAAGATTGTCACGATAGTCTAGAAAATGAGGATATGAATTAGAATAATAATAAAGAGAATAGGATATAAAATAAAGATTAGAGAGAGATTGAGTCTAACAAATAAGGTGAGAATTGATAACACATGTGGAGAGAAAGTGGCGAGAGAGCCGTGTCATTCTTTCATTTTGACCTTCACTTTTTTTTTTCTCACAGCTTTCTCATTCTGAAATGTCTTTTCTTGATCATCTGTTTTTTGAAGTCAACACTTCTTGTCAGGACTCTTTCCAAATAGCCTTTTCGTGAAATCTTTCTTGATCATCTCAGGTAGACATTACCTGTAATTTCTAAGAATTTGGTGGTACTCGTATATCTTAACTTTTAGCTCATCGTTTTAGGTGGCTGATCTCTTTATTGTGGTTTTAGGTAGATGGCGCGTGGTTCAGGAAGACTATGAAGATAGGGGGATAAGAAAGTGAAGAAAGAGTGTTGATTGGTATAAGGTTACATGGTCACGTGACCAAGGTGAATGACAAAATCCATTTCATGGGTGGTATGGATTTGAGTTTCCATTTATCGTGTTTTTACCCCTTTTATTTCAAAATATTTAAACCTGTGATAAAGTTTTAAAGTTAGATTCTTGGGAGTTTTAGTTAGAATAGAATGAATAGAAGGAAATTACTGCCCTTTGGTAAATATTAGTCACGCTCTCCACATCTCTTAATAGCCGACTCTTCTTTCTGGAAATTTAAGAACATTTTCTGTCAGTGATTTTAAGTTAAACAATTCTCTACTATTATCTCCTGAGAATCTTTTTGAAGTATTTATCCTTATGCGGCTGAACGCAACTTAATTTGTTTTCTAGAAAGATGCATTCAGTCCAAAAAAAAAAAATTCTTTTTCCAGTAGGCTTTTCTTCTTCTAAAAAACTTTGTTTTGACTCTTAAGAAAAATGTCATATTGAGCGTTTGAGTGCTATATTAAGGCAAATGGATATTCTCTCCTCTTCTCTTCTATTTTAAATGCGACTCAACTTTTGATCATCGTTTTAGAAGCACGGGGTCGTATTTCTAGTGAGATTCTCCCAGATGCAGTTGGGCTGGGGATGAATTACATGGGTGCATTCTAAGTGATAAGTCATGACACATCAGCGCATAATATCCTGTCTTTCCTCTTTTTCTCCGTTGACACCTAAAGCACTTTGACTCTTTTCAACGATGAGTGCAATGCTTTGTGTTTTCACGTCCTTTCAAGTTACAATTACGGTTTCACATTCTGAATTTATTAAAATGCATTTTTTTTGGTAGAAAATGATTATTTCGGGATCATCTTCACCTTCTGTAGAAGATTCAGGTACAGCTGGGCTGCGCGTCACGCTTTGAAAAATAACAGAAGAGAGAAACCAGTGGAATGGTGATTTTTCATTACATCATCGGTCCCAGTTGCCTTGGTCCACGAGGGAGCAACCACTAGTTTTAGATTTATAAGTTTCTTCTAATCCGTCTCTTCTGAAGGGTTATTATAGGGTACAGGCCCAGCTACAGCTTGGTATTTATGAATGAGAATGTTCTCGTAAGTTGACCACCCTTCATCACTTCCAGCCTCTTATTCTGGAGTTGTGACCATTTTGCTTCCCTCAGGGTGTACCCAAGTAGCCTTTTCCAAACGTACTCTAAAGGAGAAGTTAAAAGGAAAAAAACGTTTTAAATGGTATCTGGGTATCAGATGAGGATTTGGACTTAAAGACCCTGAAATTCTATAATCAGTACAATGTGTTTCTATAATATTCTGTACTCTGTTAAAATGACATTAAGGGACAGTAAAAGCCCTTCCTCTGAGAGAATGTGCAGCTCAAGCTGTGAGTTTACTTCTCATCTCTTCCTGGCCTTTCCTGCTTTCGTGTAAATACTTGTCTTTATACTTTGATGTATTTTGGTGTTTCATGCTTAAAAATTACAACTGTTATGGGTACCCGGGCTGGCTATTGGCACTGCTTGCCAATTATTATAAATAAGGAAAACAAGACAGATCAAAATGTCAGACCCGGTTATGACGGGTCCCAGAGGCTGTATGTACAACAGGACGGAAGGAGCTAGATGCTATTTTTTTTTTTATGACACTGTACCAAGTGTGTTAAATACCTCTGTCATTTTTATGTTTTCCCACTTTATTTGTATTACTTGAGTCATATGCGATAAATGGCCATTCCAGTTTTACAGAGGAGGGAGAGAGAGTGGCCTGTTTGATCACTCTGCCTTCCATCCTTCCGAAGTCTGTGCTTTTCTCCACAATCCGGTGCTGTTATGATGCTCAATTCAGTTTGGTGGATGCCAGCTGAATCCAAATAGGTTTCGTTCTGAATCTGATGGCGGGCAGGCAGACTCTTTGCTAAAGTTGCCAGCTGTTGGTGAGTGGCTAGGCGTAGCTCACAGCTCCTCGGGTGGTGGGGGTGTGACTCTGGATGGGGGACAAAGTCAAGACCGAGCAGGAATGATTATTCCAAGCGTTACCGAGCCCTTGACTGTCCTGATTTTGTTGCTCTGCCTTTACCTCTTTCTTGTCAAGCTCTCACTCACCCTTCTTGCCAGTGGGCACCCCATTCAGAAGAGGCCAGATAACAGATGTGAGACATTGACAAAACAGTTGTTCGGTGATTGTTCTCATGAGTTATAGACTCAAGCTCTTGGTCAGGGGGCTCCGATCTGAAAGCTCAGCTTTGAATCTGCGGGAGAAAATCGTTTGATTTAAGGGGTGAGCCGGAGAAGGGAGTGGGCGTGGCCGACAGCGAAGACTAATTTGTTTTTTGAGTTTATCTAATGGTTCGCGAGGGTGGACGTATCTGCTGGGGAAGCGTGCTGCGTTCTCCTAGGAAACTGACCCCACCAGACGATTCTTTAGAAACTGTCTTCAGAGCGGAGACAAGTGGCATGAACGTCATGACAAAAGGAGCAGGTCGGCTCCGAGTCTGTGGCTGGGACGGGGACCTCAGAGGCGTCACCATTGAGACACAACTTAGACGTTGGTTGTGGGGCCGAGCGCTCACGCTGAGTGATTTTCAAAGCTGTTCCAGGGCCTTTATCGGGCTGTGGCTGCGAGGTGCTCTTTCCCACGGCGTGAAGACGTGAAGGCAGGAGAAGGCCTCCTGGATTCTTCTCCCGGGGCCCCAGGGTGGGAATCCGGTGGGGAAGGTCACCTATTCTTATCCCACAAAAGGAAACGCATTCATCAGTTGCCAAGCGAAGGAGCGTCAGAGTCTGCAAACAGGGGCGTTGCTAAGAGCTTATCAGCAGCACCCACCCCGCCGGGCCAGGCCTGGAGCCTCACGGACAGCAGTGAGGTGGGGGGGGGGTGTCACTCCAGCCGAGAAGCGGGGCTCATGTGGAAGGACGCCTTCTGGTACAACTCATTCCAATTCCAGCAAAAGCGTGGGCTTCAAAACCATCGTCTACTTTACTTTACTGGGAGAATTCCAGGAGTGGGTGGCAGGGATGGGTGGGGGGAGAAGGAAGAAGGGAGGGGGGAGGGAAGGGGGAGGGAAAACAGCCGTGGTGGCTTTGCAGTCACCTCTGCACTTGCTTTTCTTGCTGAATATGTTCACAACAGAGATCTTCCATCTCCTCTGTACTGTGGATACACCCAAGATCTGAGTAACCAACCTTTCGGCCACTGATTAAAGATGCGGGGTTGGGGAGAAGGAGGAGGTCGTTGTATTTTAAAGTTGTGTTCCATTTTGTAGTACCAGCAGTTAAGACTCTCTGTGGTCCCCGCCCTGAGGATGGCTGCAGGCCCGAGGACCTCAGCTTCCTATCATCCTCCCCCGCCGAGCACAGCCGGGGCTGCCGTGTGTGGCTGCACGTGTGACCACACTCGCTCCTGCTGTGACCTCGGGGCTTTCAGCAGCCAGGCCGCACTGGGAGCCTCGGATGGGAGGACGAATCTAGCTGTGTACCCCGTCAGGGTGGCACAGGACCTGGGGTGGCCCCTGCGCCCCAGTGAGGGCGTCTTCCTTCTGTCCCCACATTTGCCCACATTCCGAAGTGTTCACTACAGCTTGTATCCGGCCCCTCGGGGGAGGCGGAATCCGCTTCGCTTTGGGACGGCTGAGCTTTGCTCGTGGCCGCAGAGGTGCTGGAGTCACAAGTCTCTGGTGTGGACGAATCTAGCCTTTCTTAGTCAGGAGCCTTGCGGACACGTCCTGGGAAGTGAGTTAGGTTAGGGCACAACGAGTGAATGAAATTGTTTAAGGGCTGGGGAGAGATTTAAAGAAAAATCGAATCACTCTTCGAGTAGGGTTATGATGTCCTTCTGCGTGGGTGAACCCCACAGGTGATGCGGGGGTCAGGGCTCCCCAGCCTTGACCTGGAAGCTTTCACGACTGCGGAAAGGAGGGTGGTGCCACGTACGGGGGAGGGGAACTGTGAGCCAGTGTCACCTCTCCTGAGCCTCCTGAGGCAAGCCCTCGTCACCTCCCATGGCTGTGAACTAAGGTGTCTGAGTTGCTGAGGCCTTTTGCATTCAGAGTCCCTGTACAGCAGAGAGACAGCAGGGCTGGCGTTTTGTGTCTGAGGCCGGGACAGGGACAGAAAAGTGCCTTGCACCCAGCGGTCACTCAACAATTAATCACCGAGGGACCGAACGAAAGATATTTTGGGAGAGACTTTGTTGGACAGGCTGTTGCCCCAGAACGGTTGACAATGTGCTCGTTTTTGAGGTTTACAGCTGTCGCCTCCTTCCTGAGGTGCTGCTCGGGTGTCCCATGCTGTGCGCTGGGGGGTGAGATGCAGTGACCGCCGTAGGCAGCTTGCAAGGAAGGACTGGGGCACGGTGCTTTTGTGTCTACCTCTTACTGTAGTGCAAGACAGATTTCACTGTATTTTTTTGTTTTCTTTTTGGTTTTTTTGTTTTTGTTTTTGTTTTTTGTTTTTTTTTGTTTTTTTGTTTTTTGTTTTTTTTTGTTTTTTTGTTTTGTTTTTTTTTGTTTTTTTTGTTTTTTTTTGTTTTTTTTTTGTGTTTTTTTAGAAGCTAGGCAATTTCCCGTGGAGTTGGAGTGACATTAAATAGTGGAACCCTTTAAAGAAACAAAGTAAGATAATCCACTTGTGTGACGGGCTTCAGATGATGGCTTAGATTTGCAAAGGGAGGGGCAGGGTTTTTCAGACGCCTGCTGCTTGGGAAGGGGACCCTGACCTGCTCAGCCCGACATTGGGTGAGATGTACCATCGGCCCTCAGAGGAGGCCCCTGACTCATCTCAGTATTAGGTGCGAGAGTCCAGGTTGGTCAGACTTGGTGCTGTGACTTTTGAGAGCTCCAGCATTCCCAAACGGTTTTGTAACATGAAAAGAAAAAGTGACCGAGAGAGAGAAGCAACACTAAAGATTCATTTTCTCTGACTAACGAGACTCTCGGAGCAAAGCTAGCTCATTCCATCACGGTTCTCCTTCGTCCCGCCCTCTGCCACCCGGACCTTGGCGGGAGAGCTGCTTCATCTGGGGCACAGGTTGGAGGTGCTGCTTTGGCCCCCAGATTCGTCTCCCGCTGTGTGAACGAGATGTCGAACACATGGGGACACAGCCTGGGCCCGACGCCCACTCGAGCGACGAGCCGCCGATAGCAGCTCGAGCAGAAACCTAACGAGAGCTGGCCTGTGATGCTGACCTCATCGCATTGCCTTTTTCTCCTGCCAGTGCACGTGACAGCCCAGGGTGAGGGGATGGGAGACCCCGAGGGCAAACGTGACACAAGGCAGAAGGCTGTCTCGAGCCTGCCAGCTGGTGTGTGTTTCCTCCTGGGACAGGAGCCTTCTCCCGGAGTGGGGAGAGGCAACGAGTCTCGCCACGCGATTTTAGAGATCAGTTTTCACGTCTCCAGATGCAGGGAGCGGAGCCATCGTTACCTTGCCTACGTTTCGGTAACATCCCCGGGACACGAGGAAAGGGGTCACTCGCAGCCGATACGCTCTGCTTTCTCTCCAACATCGTCCCCTTTATCTGCAGCACCGGGGTGTTGAGTGATGCCACAGGCAGCTGGAAGGGCTCATTTATTCGACCTAATTATTCCCAGTGTAGACCTGACTCATCGCAACGGGCCCTTCTTCAAAGGAAACGAGAGCCAGATTGTCTCCTTGGCAGTGAGGAAAAACAAACTCGGTCCATGGAATGGCTGTGGGATTTTAAAAAGGTGAAGCGCGCTCCTGGGGCCCGCCGGCGTCTAACGACGTTACCAAGAATAGCGGCGTCAACTCCTGACATGCGAGCTTTCTAAAAACGTCCTTGATGAAATTAACTTGCCCTGGGACGCCGTGGGCAGAAGCGACTGCGTGCTCGGGACCCGGGGAGAAATGGACACCTTGGTGGGGGTGATTTCATTGGTCATTGACTCAATCCCTATGGGTGCAATGGGGGAGCTTTTCCCATGGGGACCTTCTGATGTGTCGGTGCTCTTAGAGGTGCCCTCGAAGAAATGGAATCATCTCTTTTTTAAGAGATGGGGAAATGGAGAAGAGGGTCAAAATGCCACTGCTGGCTGCCGTGGGACCAAGTCAACACAGAAGGGAGCTGCGTGCCGCGGTCCCACTGTGCGGACTGCGTTCGCTCAGCGATGCTGCTGAAGGTAGAAGCTTCACCTCAGGCCACGGCCAGTTGCCCGCATGGAAAGGCAGGTGCGCCGAAAACAAGCGTTCACCTGTGAAGATCCGGGAGGGCGTGCGTTTGGCCGTTCCCCATGGCACGGTCCCCTCCGCCCTCGGTTCTGCTGTGATGGCATCCTGTTGACGGCGTCGCTCAGACACTGGCCTGATGTCGCCGAGTAGAACCCTCCAGGTCACGGTCTCCGACCTGAGCCCGAGTCCCGTCTGCGATGAGGAGCAGCCATCCCACGGCAGTTTGTAGAGAGGAGCCCGCCGTGCAGCAAACCCTGCGACACTCTGCGGCCCGTGGATGTGGAAGCCGCCGCTGTGGGCATTCTGACCCATGCACGGGGTTTTGGTCTCCCTCTTGGAGTTGGGGCCAGAGCCCGAGGTTCCTTTTGACACAGTTTTGAGAAAAAGCCTCAGTTCTGCGCTCTCCTGAGCTCTGCAATAACACGCCAGCTCTGCGGCCTGGCCGGTGTTGACTTAATTGGCGGGAGGACTTTTTAATATCAAAAGGAAAACATTTCTTCTGCATTCCACATAGGTGAGCGGTGGCCTGCCCGTTCTACAGGGCTGAGGATTTGGGGTGCGGAGGGGATGAAGCGAAGAAAAACAATCCAGTGTTTTTATTATTATTATTATTATTATTATTATTATTGTTATTATTATTATTATTTTTCCTTAGGGGCTAAAGGGTCGGTTGAGGGCTGGGTAGACCAGAAAGAGAATCGAGCACTGGGAGAAGATGGAAAGCTCAGCAGACGTGGTTTTAAAGTCAGGACTTGGGCTGAGCGCGTGCTTGGTTGGCGGTGCGTTCCGAAACCAGATGATGAGTAGCTGGAAGCAATGGTTTCTGCTGCTAATCAGAGGCCCGGTTTATATCATTTCCAACTGTTGGGGTGAGACGCAGAGCAAGCGATCTCTTGAACGGGGGAGGTCGCTGGCCTCCCCGGGCATCGCATCAGGCTTCCTGGCCGGACAGAGCCGTTAGCTAAGTAAGAGGGACTCACCAAGGACAACACGGGCCGGAGCTCCTACTGGGCCTTTCAGATATTCTGTGTGTTAAATGGCGCCCATGCACGGGCAGTTGACCAGTCATCAGGGGATGGGGGCCAGAAGGTGTAGGGCGGGCAGCGGGGACACACCGAAGAGGAAATGTGGGAAGGGGCAGGGTCCCAGTAGGGCAGCTGGTGGCCTCCACGGTCCCCGGGTGGCGGATTCCAGGCCAGAGGTGTCCCGAACCTCTAATAGTCCCTGGAGAAGACGCTGAGGGTGTCCTGTGTTTAGGGGCCGGACAACTCTGCTCTAAGCTGCTCTGCTATGTGGGAAATGCTTACGCGATTCTACAACTTGACTTTATCTGGACTGTGGTCGTTCGTGAAGGAAGTGATAGCTTCCTTCAGTTTGTCAGTTTCCTCAGAGCGGAATCTGCCTGGGACTTTGGCCAGGACCTGTCCCCTGATGACGAAGCCCCGCGGCTTCCAGCAGGCGGAGGCGTCCGGATGGCCGAGAGCGGCCCCGGTGGCGAGGACATGGCGATCAGAGAGAGATGGGACGATGACACTGATTGGATTTTTCCTCTGGATGCACGTAGCGCCTTTACTGCTCTTTAAAACGGAGCCGTGCTGGAGGCGGTGAAGTTTCTTGCTGTGTTCTCAAGTCCTTGACATGGATGGTGGGGACGTGTGTTCGTCTCTGTAGACCGGACGTGCTTCAGCTGGGAGGTGGCAGACCGAACGTTAGACCCCAGGGCTCCTGTTCCACCCTGCGGGTCATGCCGTTCAGCTCACAAGTTCAAGGTCAGCTCGCAAGTTCAAGTTCAGCTCTGGACAGCGTTAGGCCACTGATGCTCGTGTTCCCGCCGCAAGGTGACGTGGGAGGTCGCAGGCCTGGTCTCCACTGCAGGCGTTCAAAAGCCGACGTTTTGTTTATATTGCAAACACCGCAAAGCTGAGTGGACGAGGACGAAGCCATGCAGGGATGTGGGCTCATTCGTCCCTTTCTGACGCGGATTTTCTTTTCGGGTCAGGTGGAACAAGGTCGTGCATGGGTGAGGGGGTTCCGCAGGCGTGTATTGGGCATCCGCATGGTGTCAGGCTGAGCCAGAGTTTAATAAGACACAGGGCAGCCATCATACAACCTCGGCCAACTCCCCTCGCCTCCCTGGACTCGGCTTGTGTGTGTCACTTTCCTTCTGCTCTCGGCCGTGGAGCGTAGAGCCCGGGCCGTAACGAGCATTCAGAGAATGCTTCCTTTCCTGCGACACCTTGCCTTACACCTGCCCGCGGGCTGGCTTCCTCCGACTGAAGCTACTGTGCGCCTCGTACAGCCACCGCGAGCAGACACACACCTTGTCCCTTTACGGCTAGGGTGGCTTCCCACGAGTGAGTATTATATCCCATAGAGGCAGACATTTTTGGTCCTTTTGTTCACTGCTGTATCCTTGGCCCCTTAAATACTGTCTGAGACATAGGAATTATATGTTGAATTACTTGTCATCATTCGTTGAATGAACGCCTAACATTGACATCAGGACAAGAGCGCCAACTGTATCAGCTAGGTGACGCCCGGCAACGCTGCAGTAACAAACACGCTCAGCGGCTGGACACGCGCAGCTTGATCGCTCTTTTCCCCGAAGGCAGCTGCGGGTCCTGCGGCTTTCCAGATCCGCTCCCTCCCCAGGGGCAGCTCCTGGACGTGGCCCGGTAGCACCCTGAAGCCGGTAGCACCCTGTAGCCGGCTCCTCTGGAACGCGGAGCCGGTCGGTTGCCGCCGTGGGCGGGGAGAGCGTGGCAGGGCCGCAGGCTGACTCCTACATGCTCTCTCCTGGAAATGACGTGTGTCGCTCCTTTTCACGGCCTTTCGGTTCCACGGCAGGGAGATCTGGGTGAGCCCAGGAGTCTCCTGTGAGCGCGCCAAGTGAAATCCGTTGGTCAGCGCTTGCTGAACGGTGCTGTGGTCCCTCCAGGCGTGCCAGCCACCTGCCGGTGTCCCTCCAGGCATGCTGGCCACCTGCCGAGTGCCCCCGTCTGCGTGTCTCTGCCTGGAGTCTGTCTTGGGAAGCCGGAGCCTGTTTTGGCCTCTCGCTTTGCCTCCCGCCGAGAAGGTTCTCAGTGCCAGGGAACTGCCCGTGTCAGCATGAGATTCAGAGCTGAAGAGGACGTATGGCAGCCATCGAGGAGTTTATATTGTTTTAAACTTCTGTCTCCTGCGCTAGACTAAGCTTGTCGGTGGCGACACCGAGTCAACCAATGACGAGTGGGGGTCAGCGTGGAAATAGCTCAGATCCCTTACCGCACACAGGCAGCCAATCCCCCTGGGGAGCGTTTTCTACACTGGCTCCCGGGGACACCAGCGGGATTAGGTTCCAATCAGCCATGGCGGTGACTTGCTTGAAAACGAACGTATTATGGTCTGCCTCCCCTTCCCCATCCGACCTCACTGCGTCCCGGTCAGTGTTTCTTGGGGTTCCCTCTCCCGTAAGCTAGACTTGGTGTCTTAGGATCTTCTTAAGGGGGGTACCCCAAACTAAAAGAGAAGGTTACCAAATTGTTCTCACCCTGTGTGCATGACAAAGAGAGAAGGAGAGGGAGGGAGAGAGAGAGATAACAGAGAGACAAAGAGAGACAGAGAGAGAGAGAGAGGGAGAGACAGATAGAGGGAGAGAGGGGGAGAGAGAGACAGAGAGAAAGAGACATAGATAGACACAGAGACTGAGAGAGAGACAGAGAGAGACAAAGAGATGGAGAGAGATAGAGACAGAGAGACACACAGAGACAGAGAGAAATGGAGAGAGACAGAGAGAGACAGGGAGAAAGAGACAGAGAGAGAGAAACAGAGAGAGAGAGGGCAAGAGAGAGAGAGACAGAGAGACAGACAGAGAGACACAGAGACAGAGAGAGGTGAAGAAAGAGAAAGAGAGAGAAGGAGAGAGAGGGAAATAGAGGGAGGGAGAACGAGGGCATAAGGGAGACTCGCCCTCTACCTCCATCCGTGGAGCTGCGCAGGCGGCCGGCGTGAAGGGTGTGGGGGGAATAGAAGTGGGGGGAAGGAGACCCGAGGCGTTAGAAGGACGCACTCCTGTGCCTCGTCGTTAAAGACACAGCCAGGGTCCTGCTGTGGAAGCACCTCCCGGGCAGTCATCACAGAACCCCGGCTAACTGCAGCATTGTGTGTCTACACACGTCTTGGAGAAATTGCAGGAGCGTACTGGGACAGATGGACAAGCAGCTGTGGCTGCTCGTGACAGCAACACGGGTCTCAGGGTCCAGGCTGGGCAAGCTGGGAGCGCTGGTCTTTGGCGGCTCTTTGCCTCTCCTTTGACTGTCCGCGGCTCAGCACGGGGGACCCTGGGCAGGTCCTTCTGCTTCCCTGGGCCCAGCATCAGTCAGCATCGATGAAGGAGAGGATTCGGACTGGGTAACAACGATGGGGATGGATGGTACCAACAGCCCCACTTTCTTACATGCTGTTAAGCAGCTTCGGTTGTTAAGAGTTTGGGCTCTGGAGCCAGAAGCTGGGGTCAGACCACAACTCTACCACTTACTAGTATGAGATATAGGATCAGTTATTCATAATTTTTTTAAAAACAGCATAGTTATAGTACAGTTCTTATACAATAAACTGTACATATTTAAAGTATTCAATTTCTAAGTTTTGATGTGTATCTACACACACGCATGTAACCATGAAACTATCATCACAATTAAGATAACGTACCTATACCTTCTCCCCAAAGTTTCTGCACATCCCCTCATTATTCCGTCCTTCCTACCTGTCCCTGCCCCTTGCCCCCTGCCTCACTCCACAAGCCACCTCCGATCTTTCTGTTACTACGGATTAGTTTGCATCTTTTAGAGATTTATGTAAATGAAATCAAGCAAGTAGCTGCTCTTTTTGGTTTGATTTCTCTCTGTCCGCATAATTATTTTGAGATTCATTTTGTGCTGTGTCAATAGTTCATCCAGTTTCATCCCTTGTTATTGGTGAGTAGTATTCCATTGTATGGGTGTACCACTGCTTATTTATCCATTCGCCTGTTGATGGCCATTTGGCTGTTTCCATATTTTTGGCTATCACACATTAAAGCACTATGAACATTTATGAATAATTCTTTGCATGGAGATATGCTTTCTTTCTTGGGTAAATAGCCAGGAGTAGAAGATCTGGATCATAGGGTCAATGTATGTTTAACATTTTAAGAAATGGGTAAATTATGTTCTAAAGTATTTTTACATTCTAAATTCTCAATTCTAAAGTAAATTGTACATTTCCGTCAATGGTGTACGAGAGAGTTCTAGTTCATCAACATCCTCACCAAAACTTGGTACAGCGAGTATTTTTAATTTTTTACATTTTAATTAGTGTGTAGTAGTAGCAGCTCATTGTGGTTTTAATTAGATTTTGCTCATGACTAATGATGAATGTCTTGTGCATACTTGCCATTATAAGTCTTCTTAGATGTAATATCTGTTAAAATCTTTTGCCCAATAAAAAGACAGATTTGTTTTGTTCTATTTTGAGACTTCTTTGTATATTCTAAGTAAGAAGTCCCTTATCAGATGTATGATTGTAAATAGTGTCTCTTTGGCTTATTCTTTCATTTTTTAGCAGTGTCTTTTACAGAGCAAAAGTTTTCAATTTTGATAAAATCCGATATTACCAATTTGTTCTTTTATACCTACCATCAGGTCAGGTTTTCTCCTGTTTTCTTTTAGAAGTTGTGTTGTTTTTGGTTTCCCTGTAAGTCTGTGACCCATTCTGAATAAATTTTTATAATATGGTGTCATGTGAAGTGTATATCAAAGTTCATTTTTTTTCTATGAATAGAAACTGTTCCAGCACCATTGTTGAAGAGACTATCTTTTTCCTTCACTAGCTTCCTTTTGCACTTTTGTTTATATATTTTTCCGATATGTGGGCCTGCTTCTGGACCTCCGATTCTGTTTCATTGATTTTTTTTGTTGGTTTGTTTATATTCACATTCAGTCACAAATCGTGCTGATTACTATAGGTTTATGATGTCTTGGACTAAGCTAGGGTTAAACCTCTAATTGTTTTTTTCAAAGTCATGTTGGCTCTTCTAGTTTCTTTGTGTTGCTGTGCAAATTTTGGAGTCAGTTTGACAGTTTCTGCAAAAAAGCCTGCTGGGATTTTCATCGCTATTTCTACTGATTCTACAGATTGTTTTCAGGAGAATTGATATTTTAATAATATGAGTGTTTTGACCCATGATTATGCAAATCGGGACCCATTTGGGAGTGAAAGGGGACACCTGAATAATTAATGCTGGGATAACAGTGTGTGCTTAGAGGGCTGTTCCCAGCAAGACTGGGAAGTGTGGTGTTATCCTACCCTTCGCCCTCTCCTCCCCCATATGATGACATCTCACTGTCAACCTAAAGTCTCAGGATCCCATTGACCGTTTCTCCTGCGAGACAGCAGAGACAGTGGCTTAGCCTGATAAATCAATCCCCAGCAAGATGTACGCAGCAGGTGTGTTATTGTATTAACTTGCTCATTCTCTCTTACAAATGTATTTGACTCATATACTCTTTAACTCTTAAGGACTAATTCTGAAGGCAGGTTAGAAGGAAGGCGTTTGTGCAAGTTTTTAAACATCCGTCCCTCCGAATTAAATGCCAGATGTGAAATGCCCAGTGTTATTTCTAGAGCGTGCGAAGACGTCTGTCGATCCCTGTCTGGTGGAACTCCTCAGAGCCCTGGACGCCCCCGGGGTCCAGGCAGGAAGGGCTTGCTTGGGGAGGGACAGGGGAACCTGAACCCCCATCCTCCTATATTCTTCTGGGTGGATCAAAAGCAAAGCTCAGATAAAGTTGGCAAAAGAAGACTCAAAGTATATCGAAGCGAAAAATCTGGACCCGTGTTTCTTGGCACCACTGCCAGCAATCTTGCAAGACACGCCCGGACGTGACCTCCATTTCTCTCTGCTGTCATACACTCAAGGGTCAGGGCTTCGGGTGGAGTGAGGAAAGAGGTGGTATCTTTGAAGCCCACTGCCGTTATCGTGAGCAGGAAGGGACGGATCAAGGATGTTATTCCAGAATTTTCTCTCTGCTTAGTTCTGCATGAGCACGGCTTCCTGTGTATGCCTTCCGTACTGCGTGCCCCCTCCCTGGGGGCTCTGTGGCCATTCAGGATGATTCACTCAGCTGATGAGGCTGCAGGGCTGAGCAAAGCAAAGTCACTCAATCAGTCTCCACGTGAACCAGTTAACTCAGCACAACGAGAATGAATCTCTGTATTCAGGAGAGCCAAATGCAAGCATGGGAGAGTGGGGCTCAGCCCCCACGGGACAAGGGGACATCTGACTCCACCTCAGGCAGTAGGCGTGGCGGGCAAGGCGTGCCTCCTAGCTCCCTCCTGAGCTGATTTTAGATTTGTCAAAAATCATCCAGTTAGTTCAAAATTTCAGCAAAAAATTTTGTGGTTTATTGAAATATTTGTTCTTTTACATGTTGATGACATTTTAAGTTCATTACACTATGCGGTGTTTGTAGTAAAAGCTTTGTTTGGTGTGTCAGGAGAAGGGCTTGGTAAAGGTCTTAAAAGCAAGGCCAAAGGCCCCAAATGGGGTCGCTTATGCTAAGCCCCACATCACCAAACTGAGACTTAATTACAATTTTGGCTCTTCCTGAAATGGCATTTTAAACCAGCTGATCAAGAATCAGATACGGTGATGAGCATTAGTTAGAGAACCTGCCTGATCCCTTGCCTTCCTCTGAAGAAAAGTAGCTTTGCAACACTCAACCTGCCTTTTTTTTTTTTTTTGGCCCAGCATCGTTTCTTTGATCCTGCTCCCTTCTGCCTGTAAGTCTTCCATTATTGCATCCTGTCCAATGGAGCACCATTTCCTCTTGTCTTTTACCGATGACTGTCATTTAAATAACTTGATTAAGGAGATGTTGGTCTGACTTGGCCGCTGTAGGCATTTCTTTCCCATTGTTCTTTGCAACTCATAAATATATAATAGGGAGTTACTTTAAACTATGTAAACATCCCATTCTTCATTAAACTTTATTTCTTCATTTGCTTATTTACATCTGAATAGACTTATGGTTTTCTATTTGTCTAATGGATTATCTTTGTTGCTATCGTTGATTTATTTCGATATTTCGATGCTCAGATCATCCCAGATTCAGCCAGCGGGCAGCTCTTCGATCTGGCTTCTGTGTCCATTTGCCGTGTTCCCGGCACCCTTTGAGTATTTTCTTGCCCATCTCATAATTCCCTTGCTCCAGCTCTAGCCACGGAGTCAGCCACGTCTCCAAGGAGCCCTGGTGGTTTGCAGCGGGGAGTTTAAAAGATCAGAGCGCTTGCTGTGCCGTTCGCGTTGGGAATGTCACTGCTTCCGGGCCCTCTCCAAGGACAGAGCTACAGGACATATGCGTGCATGGGAACATACACAGACACACACCTACACGCGTGCACACACGCTGACATCTATACTGTGTCTGTATCTTTTACGGATGTTGCAAACTAGAAGTTTCCTATTATAGCTCCAATTCCAACTCAACACCAGAGTATGTTCTGGTTTCCTCTCTTTCCATATTTATAAATCCACACTCTCGCAGCAAGAGAACTGGCTCTCATACCCTAACGTATTTACTTATTTCGTCAGCCCTGTCTCGCCAGCCCCCCTTCCCACGTGGGTGCTGTCCCCGCCCTGCGTGGCCAGTAGCACTCATGTCTACCTTCCCTCCTCCCATGGTTTGAACTCAGATCTCCTCCCATTATCAAAGTTAACGGAGACTTTGCAGATGACCGGAGATGTGTGCATGGTGGTATTTGTATATCCCACGAGGAATCCGTTTTGGGGACCCGTTTCTTTTCCCAGGGAGTGTGTGATAATGAGAAGGGACTGCAGCCAACTGCGAGTTAGAAACCCAAGTCTTCTGATCCCCTATTTTTTTTTTCTCTAAAGCCCCTGGCATCAGAAGCAATTAATGGAATCCATGGAAGATTTCTCTGGCGTCTCTTACTAAATTTCATTCCCAAATGGATTTATTTTGGAAAGTCAAGTCCATTTACCCATTTCGGAGTTATCGAAAGGTGAAAAAAACATGCAATTTTTTTTTTTTTTTGCCGCAGTTCAGAAATTTTTCAAATGCTTTTTTGTCTTCGGATTACTCAAAAGCAGCTTTGTTTGAGAATTTCGAACTTGGCTTTCTGGGTACATAACCCCGAGTAAGGAATGCGTGCTTTGCCTCGTTTGAAGGAACTTAGTTCCAAAATAACAAAGTTAGGGACGTTTAAAAACACTGCCCTGAGTGGACGCTGCTGGGTTTTCCTTTGCTTTTGCATCATGCTCTATCTTGCGAAGCTGGGAACTTTTGTGGGTGGGGGCGTTGAAAAGCATATACTTAACTCATGCAAACGTGAGAGCATTTTATAAGCCACGTAGAAATCAACTTGTCTTTTCAATTTTTACTCAGTAAATTCACGTGATCTCTGAGTAACTTAGGATCTTCGGGCATGGTGCCTGTGTACACATCAGGTGCTCAGTAATTGCCAAGCTGATGTGAATTGAACATGCTTATGCTCGTTTACTCTCTTTAAATTTCTCTCCGTCTCTGAGTCTCCTTACTATGGTCTAGGACAGGGCTTGGCAAATTATGGCCCACGGGCCAAACCCAGCCTGCCACAGGTGTTTTTAAATGGCCTGCAAGCCGAGAATGACTTACATTTTAAACCATTGAATAAAAGTGGAAAGAAGACTAACATTTCGTGACATGTGAAAATTATATGAAATTAAAAGTTCAGCGTTCATAAGGTTTTATAGGAACACAGCCACACTCTTTCATTTATAATTTTTTTTTGGTTATTTTTCTGTATTTCCATATCAAACGACTAACAAAAATAGTCATAAGTGGAGAGACTTAAACAGTACCACCTATTTTGTACGTCGCTGGCTTCATTCCTGGTTGTGATAATTTTATTCTCTCGAGTTTTTTTATAAGCGCCACGAAGGGAAGGACCAGCTTTCTTGCTTCTTTTGGATTTAATGCACGTAGCGGGGGACCCAGAGCTTGGCATCCCAGCTGTCTGATGGCACTGCCCGGCCTCTGAGCCTCAGAGTGTGGTGGAGAGAATCACATTGTGATGATGACAGATCTCAAAAGGACACGCCCCTCTGCCTGATCATCGTACCAGACATCCTAGGGGGGACACATTCCATTTCCCTCATGGTTAGCTCTGCCTACATTCCAGAGAACGTAGAAGCAGCCAGAGGAGAATTATTTCAATTCTGCCCGTGTGCCTGCCTATTTCTCTACAGGGTGACACAGACCGTCATGTAGTAATGGCTCTATACACACAGCACCCCCTGTTTCGCTCTGGATCCCTTTGCCTCTTTCCTTCTAAAGGACTTGACTCTACATTTACTCCTTCCCTGCCTCCAGCATGTTGTCCCTCTTTTCTGGATCATTCTGACCCGCACATAAATCGGTCTGGATAACATCCACCTTTTAATAGCCCGTTCATTTCCCTGAACCCTCCTCAACAATTGCTTCATGTCTTTGCGACCCTGAGGAGAGCCCCTTGAGACTGGTCTGTAATATCTCTGTCCATTTCTCACTCGTCATCTAGACTTGCCATCTGCCTGTTCTCTCCTCACCCATTCTGTACAGACTCTGTGTCCCAGCGCACATGACTCTAGAACGTGAGACACAGAGGAGAGGATGGGATGAGCATGTGAAGAAGGATGTGCTGACGTGGTCTCCACGGCATGCCTGGGACCTGCAGGAGTGGGGAGACGCGTGTGCCCTGAGCTGAGTCGGGGTGCTCCTCGGAGGGGCTTCTGGAGTTCAGGGGAGTGATGGACAGAGATTGTCAGGAAGGAGGGGTGAGGCAGCCCAGGCCTGAGTCAGTCTCCGGTTGGCTTCCATGGTAACGAGCTTTTTCGCAGGGAAGAGCCACGTCCCGTCCGACCATGTCCCTCTGTCAGAGCAGTGGTCAGCCACGCTGTGCCCCTGCGTACGAGCATTACGAGGCTGTGGCTGTGGCCGAGTTTTAGCGAGACAGAACCTTTCGGGGTCCAGGGTCTGGTCCCAATCGTAAAACGCAGGCAGGAAGTGGGAACGACCACCTCCCGGACCAGCTTATTTTGACAGCTCTCCAATCTTCATTTCCTTCTTTGTGCGGTGGGAATTTGGATATGCGAGCCCTTCTCAAACGTTTATTGAGCAAGTACTTTGGACCAGGCAGAGGGCCAGGGGCTGGGAAAGACAACAATCACAATAGCAGCAAAACACGAATCTTCGTCCTTGAAGAGCTTGCTGTCTGGTAGGGAGAAAAACAGCGCCACAAAAGCACCTAATAAAATTAGGTGTGATAAAGAGTAAGACCTTGGCCTCCAAACCAGAGGACTCTGCGTGTTGATTCCATTGTCTGCCCTCTGTCTGACCTTGGAAAAGGAGCTTCACCTGTCGGCGCATTCTTTTCTAAAATGGGCCTCCCGTTACATCGCCCTCATGGCGTTATGGTGAGGATTAACTATGGTGAGGAGCTGGGGTTGCATGTGCACACAGCCGTCAGTAGATGCTGGTCCTTGTTTATCATTATGATTGTCCTAGAGACATGTTCACTGTGCCTCGAGCACACACAGGAGCCTAACGGGGAGGCAGGGACTCATGGGAGATCCCCTGTAAGTGGCGACGCTGGGACTGAATCTGGAAAGAAGAGCAATGATAAGAACGAAATGTGTCGCGTGCTCACGACAGGCCAGGCGCTGCTCTGAGCACAGAATGCGAATGGCCACTTTTGATTCTCAGAACAGTCCCCTGAGGTATGTGCTAATGTTGTCTCCGTGATTCCAGATAACAGACAAGTAGGAGTCAATGAGGCAGAGAAGGGAACGGTTCGGGAAGCCATGTTGGGCAGTGGTGCAGATACCATGGTCCAGGGAGATGGGAGAACAGCAGGTTAACGGAACTGACGTCGCAGTAGTACGGCTGGCATGAGAAGGGACATGTGGGCAGGTGGTGTGAGAGGAGGCTGGAGAAACGGGGTCACACTGTCACTCTCACTCAGAAGACTTACTGGGTCCCCAACTGAAGACAGTCCAGCACCGTCTCCGACGAAGCTCTGACCATCCGTTTCCTGCTGAATCGATGAGAAGCAGATGTCATCCGACTCTTCTTCATTGGAATATGTGCTCTTCAATTATAAAAACATGTCAGAAGGTTCTTGAGAATTAATTGAAGAAGCCATTCCAGAAAAGACTGGACCAAGAGATGGACACACGACTGCTAACATCTCTGTTTTTACATTGTCCAGTTCAAGTGACTTGAAACCCCAAAGTTAGAGCCACACAGAGCTGAGCTTGACTCCGGGCTCAGAAGTCTCTGCACAAAGGTAGTTCTGTCTCAACTCTGGCTTTTCCCTGACTTCCTACTTTTTGTTCTGTAAGTCACATGACCCAAAGCAATGAAAGACTGATCTCATTTAAATCTAACCCTCCTGGGAGATATAAACAAGCACCAAAAGGCATTTTAAAGTAACACAACGCACAAAAAACACACAAAAGGAAAAAAACACATAAAAGCCACAAATCATTATAGAACAGTAACACAAAGCCCAAGGCTTAAGTTGTGTCTCGTGCTTGAAACACACACTGGACCCTTTAATTCTTAGGTACCCCAATGCCACCAGACCAGGCGGGTAACTCATCTGAAGACAGACCACTGGGCTGGCCACGTTCAAACCGCAGCTCTGCCGTTTGTGGTCCAGACATACCCTTGCTTATCTCTGCTTCTCTCTCTCCCTCCCCCACCCAAGGCTCCCACTGGGAACTTGCGTTCACAGCATCTGCTGTTCCAGTGACTTGCGACTTTGGATTAGACATCTTTTCCCCCTTTTCTCTCTCCTGTCCTTTATTCCGCCATGCTGAAAAGCATTCGAGGTCTCTTCATGGCCTTGAGGATGAAGTAGATCTATTTGGTACGACTCTTACAATATGGCTCCAGGTTGACTCTCCGGATTGGTCTCCTGCTCTGTACCAACCCCCACCCCATCGGCCCTGCCTTCCTCGTGGCACCAGCGTCCTCTCACACACTGGACCCCTCGTGATGCCCAGTGCTGAGCACCTGTCTCTGCCTGCGAGCTGCCCTCTCCCTAGGATGCCTGTTGTCCAGTCCGGTCATGCCTCCATGCCTTTAGGGTCAAGTTTAAATGTTCTCCTCTTCCTGAATCTGCTCTCCGTGTGCACGGAGTGCTTTGTACACGTGACTGTAGCATTCTAACATTTCTTTATTGTAAATGGTTTGTGTCTGTGGCTCCGGTTAAGAAAAGGTGAATCTCATAAGATATTATAGATGTTCAACAGATGTTTGTTGAGGGAATATACAGTTGTCCCACTTATCCGTGGAGGTTACATTCCAGGATCCTCCGCTGGATGCCTGAAGCCACAGATACTATTGAACCCTATTTATACTGTTTTTGTTTTTAATATACTATAAGTATATACCAATGATAAAGTTTAATTTAGAAATTAGGCACAGTAAGAGATGAACAATAACTAATAATATAGTAGAACAATTACAACGATGTGTCAACGTGGTCTTTCTCTCCCTCCCTCCCTCTTTCTCTGTTTCTCTGTCAGTCTCTATTTCTGTCTGTCTGTCTCTGTCTGTCTCTCACACACACACACACAGATGCACACACATGATCTCACCATACTGCACTTACCTTTTCACTTAAAGCGCTTCGCGGCTTCTCCATGGCACGCCTGAATCGCCAGCATCACTACTCTTGCCCATTGGGACCATTGTCAAATCAAATAAGGGTGTGACTTGAACACAAGTGCTGAGATGCCGTGACAGTCAGCCTGATGACAGAGGTGGCCGCTGAGTGACCAGTGGGTGGGGAGCATTACAACGTGGAGCTGCTGGACACAGGGGTGACTCACGTCGCGGGCAGGATGAAGAAGGACCTGAGTGGTTTCATCACGCTGCTCAGAACGGCGTACAATTGAAAACTTACGAATTGTTTATTTCTGGAATTTTCCATGTGATAATTTCGGACCCTTCTTGACCGCAAGTAACTGAAACCGTGGAAAGTGACCCTGAGGCTAACGGGGGACTGTTACACACAGGATGGATTTTTGCTCGTCGTACTTGGAACTGGAGCCATTTTCGTTAACAGGTGCAGCTCGTAAGGTGGTCGCACGCACTCTGTTGGGGTATTAGTTGTGTGTTGGGCATGGCCGTAAGCGGGGAAGGGTAGGTTATCTTGTTATAGAGAATTCGTCACCAATCCTATAGCTTTTAGCTAAATTATAATCTTTATAATTGAGTAAATGCTAGACACTGGCATTTGGAAGAGGGGCCTATTATTACCTCTTTAATTGGTGATAACGCAGAAGTTCAGGGAGGTTATAGGTTGGAAAAAAGGCACGCAGCACATTCTATATCAGCTGGGAATAAGAACCAGATGACTTGCCCGTGGTAGATAGGAGGGAGGACAGTGACTCAGCTGCCTCAAATGACTCAATGTGAGAAGCAGTTAGCCTAGGCCCACTGCCGACATGAACGGTAGGTGACTTGAAGTTGCTAAGCCACCGGTGAAGACCAGCCAAGACAAACAGATTCATGGTGTGGGAGCCTCGAGGGGGTGCATACCAGGGTGGTTGCATTCCTAATTAAAGATGAGGCTGGCCAGAGTCCAGCGCTTAGCTCAGAGATAAGTCCAGCTCTTCCAAGAAGCATCCCCCGGAGAGAACCAGTAGGCAGAAGACATGCTCGTGGTTTTAGTTTGTGGGACGAAATACACAGGACCGTAGGCTAGAAATGCTAGAAAGGGCTTCGTGTAAGTGTCTTCGAAGCTGCTGGGTTTGCTACTGTTTTTGCTGCATCAGCTGTTCTCCTGTGACTCCAACAGCCTGTCAAAGTAGCTCCTAAGTTTTCCCGGGGAATACTCAATTAGACAGAGAATGAAAAAGGTTCGTGAATTTTTATTTGGCTGCCCATGTGTTAACTCAGCTCGTCCAAGTCATGGTCACCATGTTTCTCTGTGCATGTGCTTATATCTTTTTTATTACGAATAGTGAAAGCTGTCTGTGCATGAAGAAGGCCTCTGGTCTTTTCTGCATCACCACTGTACACGACAAAGAGGTCAGCATGAGATGGGCTTGTTGAGCCGAGAGTCCTGTGTTGTAGGGGCCCGAGGTGGCTGCAGAAGGGAAGTGGGTGGTGACCCAGCGTGCTGGCGGGGCGGTGGGGACAGTATGCATGTACAGCATACGTGGTTTTTATTTGTCTTTCGATTTCTGTGTCATAGCTCCCTGAATCTGTTCTCAACTTTTCAGTGGCAAGGATCTTGCCTCTTATTCTCATCCCCAGTGCTATGTTTCGTGGCTGCCATGTACCCAAGAATCACCAGTTGCTTAGGAAGGCCATGAAACAAGACCACAAGTTGAGAAATATGCAATGGATTGTAACTGCCATTCTCCCCCCTCCCCACCCGCTAAATTTTGTGACTCATTTTCCAGTAAGGGAGACCCTAACCATTTTCTCTTGATAATGCCAGTTGTAAAGAGGAGGGCTACTGAATTGAATTGCATCCAATTCAGGACACTCTCCACTTCTGGATTATTCTGGGTCGAGGATTATGCAAAAAATGGCTTTTAGATTGGATAGTTCTAGATCAGGTTCAAGACAGTGAAAGGGCCACAAAGCTCTGGCTTCTCAGTGAATCACTTTGGTCTCTTTCTGACCTAAAGGGGGCTTTCACCCTCTGTCCCCACTGCCAAGCTGAGATCTGGTGCTGACCGGGGCCATTGTTTCCAGATCTGACCTTGACTGAAAAAATATGTTGGCGTGGTCTTCTGGGAAGCAGCCTTCTGCTTTGCTGCCTTAACTTGACTGTTGAACTTCCTCCCCTTTCTCTGCTAATAGGAACTGGGTCTGCCTGACACGTACTAGGCACTCAATAAATATATACTGTGACAAAATACGTAATATGAATTTCGGAAACAGTAAAGACAAATAATGTTTACTGAATACCTGATTGGTGCCGAACATTGGGTTGGAGCCTTCCCATATTTTTCATTTACCCTTTGCTATAAATTTGTGAGAATAATTTTAATGTGCAGTGGAAGCCAAGGATCAGAGAATCTGATACATTTACCTAAAACGATTGAGAGTTCATGGCGATGCCATGTTTTAAGGTTTGTGTTGGGGTGGGCTTTCAAAATCTAATAAGCTTATGTTTACATGATTTTTGCATTATGAGCATGTAAAGTGAGGCTTACCGTATTCTTAAAAAACTGCACCTTCATTTTCCCCATTTGGTCAGCTGTCCCTCCCATCATTCTCTAAAGCAGTGTTTATCAGCCTTGACCTGTCGCCCTTTGGGGCTGGCACTCCTTTGTCGCAGGGGGCTTTCCTGTGCATTGTTCGATGTAGATTTATTTAGGTTTCCATCTCAGAAACACCTTTGGAATAAAGGTCCCACAAGGAGAAACAGAAAGTCCCACTGGATGTGAGAATCATGACCCCGAACCGTTGGAGTGACGAGCTGGAGAAGAGATATGTATGTAGGGTTGGAACGAAGCACAGGAGGTGGAAACAATCCAAAGAAAAACACCCAGACCCAGTAGACTTGCCATTTCGGGCTGAGCCAAAAAGAGCAAGCTTGAGATCCATCAGCCTGAAATCCCCACATTCTGAAGGCAGGAGCGATGCTAAAGTTAGCATGTGTGGCTTCCTATAAAACGGGAGTAATCCGAAACAGATATCCTCCAGAGGACACTCGCAGCGTTCCCCGGCCCCGGGCCAGGCACTTCAAAGCCCCATGATCAGTGAGTTGTGGTCCCTGTGTTGGGAGATGCTATGAGGAAATGTCAGCTCCGGGTCGCAGCTTCCTCTCTTTGCAGTGCGAGGAGGTCAAGGTCGCCGAGGGCTGCCCACTCTCTGCTGGCCGGCCACGTGACCGAGCCTGTGCGCCTTAGAGCTCCCCTTCCATTCCGTCGTAAATGAGGATGCTCGCTGGCAGGAAGCAGGATTTGAAATGGGAGACTGACGATGACTCCCCTCCAGAAACCCCTCACCTTTGTAATGAAAAGGGTGCAAAGATGGTCAGCGTCCCTTCCTTCCTCACGCGGTGTGGCTTTGAGGATGCTCCCAGCTGAGTCGGTCAGTCGCCAGCGCTGGGCGCCCATGCGGTGGTGAGCGTTGTATACTAGCTAGCTCAGGGGACCTTCAGAAGGAGATTCTGAAAGTATGAGACATCACACATTTTTATTTCCTCAGTCTCTTGTGTTCCCTTCATGTCCGAACACTCGTACTTGCTTCAGTCGATCTGAATTGTGGGGCTGAACTTCTTCAAGCCCAAGAAAGCCTTTGTTGGGGACCAGATGTCCGCTTTGCAGTTCAGTGAGCTCAGGGTGGTGAGACGTTGAAGCCACATCCACACAGCAGGCCGGGGTCTGACTCTGGCGCCAGGCACAAAACTGTTTACAAAGGGTGGCAGGACTTCCTGATTCCCTCTCCTGGCCTTGAGGACGTGTCATCCAAGAGATGAAGGTGACCGACTGATGGGGATCCGGGCGATTGTCCTCCTTTTTCTAAGGATTGGTTGATTCTTGCTTTGGGGATCTAGGTGAAGAGAGAAGAGAAATAAAAGGATAAAGAGCACAAATAGTGAGAAAAATTCCCCCAGCCCAGGTAGTACTCAGTCTTTAAGTCCAGACAGGCTCAAGTGGCCCCTTTGGGAAAAAGGACAGTGTCCCTAAGTGGACTCAGTGTTGTGTGCCAATGAAAAACTTCCATCCAAGTTTGGGGTGTCTAGTAAATCTGTCCTTAGGGCAAGTTCTTGGAAAAATTGTGAGGTTTGTCCTAAATAATCACTTCTCATTCTCTTTCCCCAGTAAGATGTTGGCGAATGAGGCTTAAAATGTGACCTCCCTTGAGGATATTTTTAGAACATTCTTCAAAAAAAAAAAATTTGAAATTAAAAAAAAAATCCTCAGCCATATTGAGGTATATGATTTATGTACAGTAAATCACACACATTTAAAGTATACAATTTAATTAATTTTGACATGTATACATAACTAGGAGACCATTACCACAATAAAAATAATGAATATATCCACATCTCCCAAAGTTCCCTCCTGCCCTTCAGGAATTTTCCCCTCCCACCCCCTTTGACCTCCCCCGTCTTTACACAGCCACCGATCTGCTTTCTGTCACTATAGATTAGTTTGCGTGTGCTAGAATTTTGCACAAATACACTACAGACTCATTTTTGGTCTGGCTTCTCTCACTCAGAATGATGATTGTGAGGTCCATTCATGTTATGCATATATCAGTACTTCATTTGTTTTTGCTGTATTGGTATGCACCAATGTGTTTATCCGTTCACCTGTTGAGAGGTGTTTGGGCTGTTTCCAGCTTTTGGTCATTATATTCTGCTACGAACATACCAGCCGCTATGAACGTTCCTTTGCAAGTTTTTGAATGGACATATGGCTTTGCTTCTCTTATGTTGGTACCTAGAAGTGGAATGGCTAGATTATAGAAGGCTTAACTTTTTAAGAAACTGCCGAAGTGTTTTTCAAAGTGATTTTTAGTCCTACCAGTTCCTCCTCATCCTCACCGACACTTGATATAGTCAGTCTTTTCAATTTTAGCTGTTTAAACGCGCATGTAGTGATATCTTATTGTGGTTTTAATTCATGTTTATTTAGTGAATGATACTGTTGAACATGTTCATGTGCTTATTTGTCATCTGTATGTCTTCTTCTTTGGTAAAGTGTCTGTTAAAATCGTCTGGCCATTTAAAAAAATTCAGGTGTTTCTTTTCTTATTGTTGAGTTTCGAGGGTTCTTTATATATTTTGGATACAAGTCCTTTATCAGACTTGTGATTTGTAAATATTTCAAATCCAACTATGTGGCTTGTTTTTTCATTTTGGAATCTTTCAAAAAGTAGAAGTTTTAAATTTTGATAAAGTCCAAATTATCATTGTTTTCTTTTATGGATCATGTTTTGGTGGTGTAGCTATGAAATCTTTGTCTAACTTAAGGTCACAAAGATTTTCCTCTATACTTTTTTAATATGTTTTATATTTTTATGTTTGACATTTGGGTTTATGCTCCAGTTAATTTTTAATATAGTATAAAGTATGAATCAAAGTCAATGTTTTTGCACATAAATATCCAATTGTCTCAGCACCATTTGTTGAAACGTGCATCATTTGTCCATTGAATTATTTTTGTATTTTTGTAAAAAAATCAATCGTCTCACACTCCCTGATTTCAAAGTATATTACAAAGCTATAGTAATAAAAACAGTATGGTATTGGCATAAAAACCAATACATAGATCCATGGCACAGAACAGAGAGCCCAGAAATAAACCCATACATATATTGTCAATTAATTTATGACAAAGAAGCCAAAAATAAACAATGGGAAAAGGACAGTCTCTTTGATAAATGGCATTGAGAAAACTGGACAGCCACATGCAAAAGAATGGAACTGGACCACAATCTTACACCATATTGAACTCAAAACGAATGAAAGACTAGAACCTAAGATCTGAAACCATAAAACTCTTTGAAGAAAATATAGGCAGTAAGCTCCTCGACTTTGGTCTTGGTGATGATTTTTTAGATTTGAAGGCAACAAAAGCAAAAATAAATAAGTGAGGCTACATCAAACTAACAAGCTTCTGTGTAGCAAAGGAAACGATCAATAAGGTGAAAAGGTAACTGACCAAATAGGAGAAAATATTTGCAAATATATCTCTGAAAAGGAATGATATCCAAAATATATAAAGAACTCATACAACTCAATAGCGAAAACCAAACCATCTGATTAAAAAATTGGCAGAGAATCTGAATAGATAATTTTCCAAAGAAGGCATACCAGTAGCCAACAGGTACATGTAAAGGTGCTCAACATCACTCATATTTATTATTAAGTATTTTATATGGTTTGCTGCTATTGTAAGTAGTGTTTAAAATTTTCAATTTCCAGTTATTGCTAGTTTGTAAAACTATCATTGATTTTTGTGCATTGATCTTGTATCTTGAAATCTGGGTAAACTCACCATCTCTAGCAACCTTTTCAAAACCCATGGATTTCTAAATAGATAATCATGCTGTTAGAACACCCTTTCAGACTAAAAAATTCAAGGCTAAGACAGTTTTCAAAGCAGCATTTTCGGTACATGCGTCTGCGAGCTTAGTTAGAGAAAGGTGAGCGCGATAACAAGTGACTTCTGACGGTCATTTTGGAGCATGCCAGGTGCTGAGTGGACCGGAAATTCCTCGGTAGCCGTGTGGATCCTGTGGCTTTGGTCCCTCTGCCCAGCGGTGGACATTCTCACTCTCACCTGCTGCAGCCCCGTGTAAGATTTCATTTTACAGTCCTATTTCCCGCGCACTTAGAATAACTCTACAAACCACACAGGAAAAGCCTGTGTGGATGGCTAGGTGCTAGCACACATTTCAAATTATGGCTTTCCATTCATCGCTGGTGAGTTATGATCTTTTCAACATTTTAAACTGTTTTATACAAAGGAAGAGACAATTGAAAAAAATAACTCACCTCTAACAATAGTATTTTTTCATCTGTATCCTTTTTGGCCGTTCTAAAGATTCAAAATAAAAATGAAAGTTAGCTTCTTGCTTTCTTTTTCTTTTTCCTTTGGGGGAAGGCTTGTAGAGGGAGCTAAACCACATGGTGAAAACTCATGTGAAGACTAAGCTCTCCGTGTGTTTATTTTTGCTGGCGCAGGCTGGCCGGGAACTGACAGGTGGAATCGTTCGCCTTCCAGATGGTGCCGGAGTGACGGCCGCTGAACGAGCCCTCGCCTCACTCGCTCACACTCGTGCGTGTGCACCGCGTGACCTGCAGGGTCTCTCTGACCTGCACGTGCACCCCCATTCCTCACCCCACCTTCCTCTCCCCCATCCCCCCGGCTTAGTGCATCTCAGTGTATTCGTTGATGATGCTGTAGAGAGTAGGTGACCCTCATGTGTTCTGGAAAAAAAGGCAAGATTAGAAAAACCCTAGAGAAGTGTCTTCTTGGAGGTACCTTACCTTTGCTGCCTGCCATCTCCAAGATGATGGAAAAGTGACAGGATACTGAGTAGTCAAGACCTCATGACAGTCACTGAGCATGTTATCTGGGGAGCAGGTGGCAGTTAGGATGAGAAGGGCTCTGCTAGCATTCGCTTTTTCAACAAAAGTTTTAGTGCCAGGTAGCTGCTAGCTTCTCTTTAACAAAAGAGACACAAATCCATGCTTTCTGGGAGCTTATCTTCCAAGAGTGGAAAGAGGAAGAGAGAGAGAGAGAGAGAGAGAGAGACAGAGAGACAGAGAGACAGAGAGACAGAGAGAATAAATATAAGTTATACCGTATAATTAATAAATGATATAATGTATTAGAAGGTGACGATTATACAGACAACAGAAATAGGGCAGCTTTGGGGGCAGATCGCTGGCACCTCATTTCGCCTGGAGGGAGGGAGCAGCACCTCTGCTGCTGTGTGTACATTTCTCATTCTTAGAGTGCTGTGGCTGTCATATATTTTAATGAAAATGTCACGAGTCTATAGGGAGATGTGGCTGTGCCCTCCCAGGGAGTGAAGTCTCTTCTGGCGTGAGGAAGAGGCGTGGTTCAGCTTGGAGGACGATGAAAGGAGGGAGAGCAGGAACGATTCAGGAGGGTATCCGTGCTGCTTGTCTGATGCTTGGTCTTAAGCATGGATGAAGATGCTGAGATGTTTCGCCAGGGCTACCAGGCAGTAGGACCCACGTGGTGGCTTCTTTGTGGAAACAGGCCAGAAGTTAGAAGTGGGGAACAAGTAGGGGGGTGTCCAGTTGTAGCAGCCCTTGGGGACTTGAGTATAGGTGTCTCCGACAGAGTATATAGTACGACAGGCTCAAAGGGAGGACCAGAACCCAGATCCTTCGTGTTTCTTGCTTTGTCCATTAGAGGAAAGGCTTTTGAACATTTGAAGTCTGCCAAAGGGAACCGACAGCGTTGGAAGGAAAGCTGCTCACCATCGTGGCCAGTAACGAGGTGAAAGCGGGTTATTAGACTCAGGGAGTTCGAAGGGAAAGGGCGAAAGCAAAGGCGGACGAATCAAGGCTGGGTTCTCATTCACCTCTGCTCCCCCGGAGACTGGCTTCCTCAAGCTGAAATGTCTCAAGCTGGCAGTCTGCCTTTAGTTGTATGAGGAAAGCTGAGCTTCCTCTATAAGTTCTTATGTCTTCGGTTGAAAGTCAGACCAATTTCGTTTTCAATACTTAACCTGATGATTATTGCTACGCCCAGAACTTACATCATTTATATGGAGTTCTCTGTCACTGATGCATTTCTTCCCAAGATATGTCATCAGAAGGGTTTTTGATGAATTCAGTTTGGCAGCCATAGGCGGTGGTGCTGGGCCCAGCTTGCACCGGCTCAGGAGAGCTGATGGTGCGCCTCGCTTCCCATCAATTCCTTCAGCAACACCACAGTGGCAGCTGCAGCTGAGTGCGGTGGGAGTATTTACAACAGAGGAATTGTCAGATCGTGCACATCAGGGCTTTCTCCCACCCCGGAGATCTGCTTGCTAAACATTTGCTGGCATAGCACTTGTCCTAGTGCTTTTTTCACTTATAATACCAGAAAAAAATACAATCAAATTTCTTTTTTCTCATGGGTCCCTAAGGGACAAAATATAAAGGCTACCAAAGCTTTGGTTATTTGCATGGTTGCTCACTTTCACTCCACAGAACAAGAGAGGCATTTGATAGAAGATATTGAGAGCTATTTCTAAATTTTCTAGGTATCTTTGTGTCACGTTTCCATGAATAGCACGATGAAATGTTTGGAGCATTTTTTCAAAGTCAAAGAACCTTAACGTACTATCTTTACAATGGATAATAATAGATAATTTACTTAAATTCTCCAAGCTTCAGTTTTGTCACCTCTAAAATTAGAATCAAAATAATTTCTCATGTGAGCAACTTTGTACTTTGTAAAACTCTGGAAGTGGGACCTGCTATTGTCACCCACACACCTTCAGTAGGTGGTGGTATTGCTATGTGATCTGTGTGACAAAATTATTAAGGACCACTTTACTTTTTCCTAGGATAAACAAATGTGCTACTTTTTTTTTAAAGACACAAAAAGTGATAACGGTATTACACAATAGCTAACTATTTGGTTGACCAAGCCCTTCCCTTTTTGAATGGCTTTAGAGAAAGTCTTTTATGTCGAAAATGAAAAAAACTGTCCAGCATGAGCACTGACCAGTGTATCCATGGCAATGGTGTGCGCTTACCCCATCGCTGACCATCCCCCATGCATTGGGAGATAGTGAAATATAAATACACGAGGTTTAAGAACAGCAGGGACAAAGAACAGAGACTTTTCCAGACTCATTTCCCTCTCTCCCCATCCTCTTCTCAGATGGAGCTTCCTCCTTCAGCCTCTCTGGAGTGTAAGTGCTGATAACGGCCTTGATACAGGACACACTTTAGTGGGAATGTCTGCTGTTGGTCACAGCTGTGGCATCCAGATCTCCAGTTCAAAGACTGCTGACTTCCTTCCTTATCTGTGGAACTTCTCTCTGCTCCCCGGTACCCACGCCCATCTCCAGTCTGGAGTATCTACTTTCCGTCGTCATCCTGCTTCATCCTTCTCTGTCCTCCGGCTTTACAGGCTGTGGATCCATAAATCATGTTCTCCTTCTAAACATCACATCATTCGCTTTTCATTCGTGTTGTATTCAGGATGGACAATAGGTTTTGCTGTGGCCTTATAGTTATTTCATTTGTATTTATTTTGTATTGCAAACTGGCTGTAAACTCTTCTGTGTCTTTCTCTCTGCCACCTTTTCAAGCCTTTGTTTTCTCATTTGCAAAAAAAGAGAAAGAATTGTGTGGATTCAATAGCATAATGTATAATGTACGCAGGGGCCCTTAACATGGTGGTCAACGAATGTTAGCTTCTTCCTCTTCCTTTGCTGTTCTTAATGCCTAAGGCAAAATTTGTTGTCGATTTTGAATCACTCAGTAGATTCTTTTGTGGTGAATGATTTTAATGCCCATACGACTAGGAACTATTCTTCTCCAGTACTGAAGTTCCTTTCTGCCTGGAGGGATTTCTATTAGCAGAACACCCTGGTCTCACTCACACCTTCCTTAGGAAGGAGTGTCTTATTGGAGAATGAGTTTGGGGTGAGAAAGTTTGGAATAAGGAAGTGAAGACATTTGGGATGAAGAAGAGGATGATGAAGGAGGTCAGCCTCTTTTTGCCTTTTGTGTGTGGAGGGTGGGGGACAGATGGTGAGTCCAGAGGAGAGTTGGCTGCCTATAAACACCTTCTGACCTGCTCCTTCGTGCTGAAAGTTTTACAGGAGTGGGCTGTGTTTTCTCAGCCCTGCATGTGACTGCTTCTGGGCCTCAGTCATAAAGAGCTCACTGTTGCTGGACAAGGAAGGCACGTCCTTCAATATATAAGATCAATCAAAAATACAGGTGTAATTTTGTATCCATATATTCTTCTTTTGTGCCTCTTGATTGATTCTGATCTTGGACATAGAAAACAGAGGGTTTTTATTTAAATTTTTTTATTTTTATTTTTTACTGTGTTCTTCTATTATCTTTAGCAATCTGTTCTTCTAGTTTGTGTAATAGAAAATTATATCGGTGTGACAGCATCCTGTTTCTGCTATCCTACTTTTACAAGTTTCTTTTATGTGGCTTCACAGGTGTTTCAGAATCAGGGGAAGCATAATTAAATGGCTTTTCTAATCCAAAGTCCCCTTGGTCATTTGGACTCCTTGAAGATGAATCATTTTCATCTGGTGTCTTTCTAAAAAAATTTGGTACATTCCTACCAAATTGGCCTGTTTGAGCCATGATTACCATCTTTTCATTTAATCTTTATTTTTCTTAAACATTCTTGTTTCTCATTCTCATCCTTCTCTAAATGACGAGATTTCACTAGTGTCGGTTCTTGAGTGATTATGAAATGCTCAGGTGCATGCTTTTGTTCATATCCCGTGTGTGGGGTCACAGAGAAGAGGTGATGGGAAGGAGGTGATGAGTAAAAGGCAGAAGAGACAGGCTAGACAGCCAATAGGCTTGCGAGGGCATCGGAAGAGCAGGCTTTGTCTCTACCCCTGCTGCCGCTTCACGGCGCAGTGAGCCTCGAACAGTCAGTTGTCTTCAGGTGACACTAGCAGGGAATGGGTGGACCTCAGTAGTTGGAAGGCGGGGAGTTTGTCAAACACAGCAACATGTCAGTTCCGAGAGATAGGCCGTGCTCTGTGGGATTTCAATGGCAAGAAAGATGAGCCATTAGCCACTGAATAAAGGGTCCTACACTAAGCTGAAGGAGAAATGCAGGGGACTTCACTCTCTTTGAAGTCCTGGTGGATTTTGCCCAGGGGGCTTGTCCCAGAGCCCAGGCTGGGGTACGTGGGTGCCAGAGCATTGCAGAGGGTCGCATTGCTAACAATGTTTCTCTCAGAACCACAGTTCTGTCCATTGCTCAGAGGATCCAGCCACGTTGTTAACAGCAGATAAAAGAAACACCAGTGACATGAACTCCTGGTCCAGCCTGTTTCTAGATTTTCTCTGCCCTGGCCCTGTCTATTGACCAGAGAGAATCCTCGAGTTCATATAAAATAAGTAGTTAACTAACAGCTTATTCATTTATTCATCATCGTACTTGGTGATGAGACTGTGAGGAACCACGGCTGCCTCTGAGGGAACTCACAGAGTATGGGGCAGGCAGACACGCAAACAGATAAACCACAAGCTTATACAAATTAAGAACACGATTCTGTGGGCAGCGCAGAAGACAGGGCGACTGATTTCTCGCACGGCATGAGAATGCGCGGGGTGTGGCTTTTCCAGGGGCAGGGCCGAGCAGGGACGCATGCCTTTCTGGAAAACCGCCTGTGTGAGCTGAGCATCGCTGCAATGTGTCCCATCTGCATCACTGAGTCGTTTGGCCCCGATGGACCGCATGGGACGCATCCATGTGAAGATGGTCTGCTGTGAGCACAGATGGTTTTGTTATCTCAGGAATCACTATCAAATCGAAAGCGTGGCATCAGGTTTTAGATGCCTCTGAAGGCATCGCTTGGCAGAGCCATGGTTGCTGGCTGAATGTCATCTTTCAATTAGAGTTATAGACCATGCACGGGCTTATCTGAGTGATCATCTTGCAAGTAGCAAAGGTTAACGCTGACTCCGGGGTGTCGGGGAGTGGCGAGGTTTGGGGTGGATACACTCAGGAGCAGAAAGACAAGAGTTTCATTCTCCAGATACTTCTTGTCAGATGCAGAGTTGGAAGGATCCCGAGAAATCTGGCGCTCGTTAAACATCTGCTGAATTATATGCTCCCATGGGAAAGTCTTGCCCTTGAGAACTCGGCCTTTTTATTTGCTTTGAGAACCTCAACCGCCGAATTGTACAATTCCTGGAAGCACCCTGACAGCATGGATTGATTACGGCGATGGCGTAAGCGGCCCTGAGTTCCGCTGCATTAGCTCATTAGACTTCTGCATTGAGAGAGGAGCAGTGGGACATTTGTTGACAGGATGATGACATGAAAGGAGCAGCATTTCCACCCCCCGAATCCACCCAGATTACCACAGTGTCACCTCCCAGGGGCTTGCACAACAGAGATGACTTTTCGCAGATCTTATCGTCGTCAGTGTTTCCACAAGTGGTCACCGAGCACGCAGGCGCCCTTTCGAACGGCTGTTTTATTTTTGTGGTCGTCAGATGTTATAAACATGGCAGCGAGGGCCCTGTGATGGGAGCACTGGGTCGAGGGGTGGAAGACAGCTTTCCTGAGCACCTAACGGCCAGTTAGTGATCATCGCTCCCGATTTACTGCCAAGGAGGCAGAGGCACCCATAAATTAGCTTACTGAGTCACAGCGGAAAGTGGAAAAAAAACCACGAGACTACGACCTAGAACTTGGAATATGAAGCCAACTCTCATTTCTTTGCAGTATGATCTTGGGAAAGTTATTGGACCTCTCGCCTCTGGGTCTAATATCTCATTTGGATAATGGGAATAATAATAATACCAGTAATAACATGTCATATAAGTATACGAGTTTATACTTTGGGAAAGGCCCTCATTCATGGTCTCGTTTGTTCGCCACTGTTTGCCTGCCCAGTAACTAGAGAGGTGGCATTGGTGAGAGGTGCTCAAGCCGCAGAGGGAGAGAGTCCTGAGTTCAAATCCCGGCTCTGCCTTCGATCTGTCTTTTTGAGATTCAATTTCATATGCCGTTAAGTGAGGCTAATAATACATACTTGGCAGCACTTTCGTGAGCTCTGAAAGCAAGCATGCTCAACAGATGGTAGTTTCTGTTCAGGTCCCGTGTGAGGAATGAGGAAAGTGATGTTGCAGGCGATCTTCAAGGTCGTGCACACTGACCGCATGAGGCAGGGAGGTCAGGGGACAGGTGCATGGGCTTTGGAGTTAGGCGGACTTGGGGTTCAGTTTTGGCTCTGTTTCTTCCCAGCTGCATGGCGCTGGGCAAGTGATGCAGTCTCTCTGAGTTTAGTTTCCTCATAGGTAAAGTTATCTACAAAATAATTATAACCTCATAAGTAGGTGGATGGGGGGTTGATAAAAATATAAAAAATACTCTGCTAAGGGCTCTTTGCTTGCTCGCTCCCTCTCTCTCTCCCTCCCTCTCTCCCTCCCTCTCTTCCTTCCTTCCTTCCTTCCTTCCTTCCTTCCTTCCTTCCTTCCTTCCTTCCTTCCTTCCTTCCTTCCTTTCTTCCTTCCTTCCTCACTGTCTTCCTTCCTAGAGCCTAGCATAATGTACTGGGAACTTAGCAGATATTCAATAACTCGTATGAATAAATGAATAAATGAACGAATGAATGTCTTTTTTTTTTTTTTTTTGACAACACTGTGGCCCAATTTCTTTTAGGAGGCTCCAGAGTTCGGGTGCGGGCAGCTTGACCTCTGACCTCCTTTGCCTTTTCACAGGGGTCAGGCTGCCTTTGTGCCGAGTGAGCTCTCTGTTTGAAAACTGTCCTGTTCCCCGGAGTCCTCGGTCTCAGAGACTCTTTCCCTCAGGGGATGATGAGACCACTTGAGAAATTCAGTCCTTAAAAATGCCATCTCTTCCAAAATAGGAAGTGGGCTCTTCCTGGTTAGGCTGTCTACCTGTGGCAGAATCTCGATGCCATCCCGCCCTCCCCACCCCTTCTGTCTTTTCTGTTACGAGGAGGAAGAAAAGCAACAGCCTTGAAATGATCCGCACGAAACGTCTCGGAAGTTTTCAGCACTTAACTCAGATATTATCACCTCTCATGGAACAGCGCCTTCGGCAAAATGTGGGGAAATGGCCCCTTAAGTGGAAAAAATGAAGAAAGGGGAAAAAATGAGATCAGTGAAAATGAATATAGTAGAGCAAAGCTCCAAGTGATTCAACTTTCTGAAAAGTGAAGTGATGATAGATACAGGGAGTGCTGTGTTCTGGGTTATGTTGAAAGGCAAATCTGTCTCTGAGGCTTCCCCAGAGACCTCGCGGGGAGAGCTAATATCTGTAACTATTTTGAGAAGGTCACCTACGAAACAAGAGCCTCGCGCATTTGTGTGGGGCTAGCATGCGAGGTCCTGGACATCCAGGAGTCAGAATGTTCCCGAGTGCAGAGGTGTCTACAGCCAGCTGGACCCCGGCTAAATGTCTTCAGGAGCTGGAACGCAGTCCTCATCTCTGTGCTTCCGCAGATGTGACCAAACCTCACACAGGAGCGCTCGTGCGGCCCTAGCATTATTCCATGCATCGAATGGCAGATCCAGGGTGCCCCAAGGGATGCTCTCAGAAGCAGAGATGTGCTTCCCGGATGCCCACGTACTCGCTTCTGGGTCAGTGGTTGTGAACGGTGCAGGGGGCGATGCTGAAGGTCTGAGAGCCTGGTGCTTCTTGAATTTTGAGTTGGGCCCGTGGTCTAGGAGTCCGGGGACGGTGGTGGGTGACCCTGGGTTCTGGGAGCAGGAGGCTGGAACTTTGCTGGAAACTAGCAGGTGTGTGGCTTTAGATTCAGCTGTCTCCCCGTCAGCCACTTACTGGTTACATTGCAGAGGATAAGTGAAGTGTTTTGGAACCTATTGCCTTGTGTAAGGAAGACGGGATGATAATATTGATGTCCCAGGGTTTCGTGGCATTAAACTGAATGATGCCTTAAGAAAGTATTGTGAACTGAACTTGGCCAGGATTAAGTCGTAGACATTGGGATCATTATTCTCCAATGAGAGAGCCATGGAGATGGGCAGGGGCATAGAGCAGGTGTAGGAGAGGACCAGGACCATTGATGCATACTTACAAGTTCAGGTCCATTCCAGCTCCTGAGCTCTTCGTAACATTGGCTGAAGCCTTTATCATGTCTGCATTACAGCCCAGGTTCTCCCTCCGCCCAGTTGATGTCCAATAGGTGTGCATCCTGAGCACTCTGACCAATCAGCTTCCTGGACACAAATCTCGGAGCCGGAGTGATTTCCCCAGAGTTCATCCCTTGAAAGTCCTCAACCTTCCCTTCTCCCTCACAGCCATGCAACAGACCTGGGGTCTTCACTCGGAAAGTTAGAACACAAAGAGAGGGGTGACTACAGCATGTGGGATGACTAATGGTGGTGATTGTAGGCGTGGAAATACTCACAAGATTGGGTGAGGTGCGTCTCAAATCAAGATATAGTTTTTTTCCCCTTAGATTTAGTGTGCAGAGAAAAAAAATGGGACTAGCAATGGCCAAGACAGAAGGAAATAGAAAGAGATGGAGGTTAAGTAAGTAGTTTGAAGATATTGTAGAAGAGAAGGATGGAATCCCAAGTTGGATTCAAGATATTCAACTAAATAAAGTTGGCTGCATGCATGCTAGGTGATCCCACCACCTACTAAGGCCTGTGTGACCCAGATTTGTAGACCTACCTGCTTGCTGTGAATGACAGCAAGGGTCAACTCCATGTTCAGTCTGGAAATGTGGTCTCTTCCTCGAGAGCAAATATTGGACAACGAAATCCTCTCTTCCATAAGTAGCCTATAGAAACCTCTTGGAGGAGATCATATATTTTGTCTTTTAAAAGAGACGAGAGCAGAGAAAAGAGTCTAACTTTTAACTTGAAAAGAATCCAGAACAGAGTAAAAAAAAAAGAAGTCTTTAATCCAACTCTACGTTGATTTAGCTGGAGTTTCAAGTGTGCGAGCAAACCACCAGCTCGTCACAGAAAACAGCCGGGCAGTGTCAGACTCCCCCAGCCCGCTGGCTATTCTTGGAGGACAGACAGAGTCCCTGTTCATGGCCTGCTTGAGAAAGCTTTGAAACCCTCGCCCAGAGAGAAGATCTTCTTGGAGAACCTTCTGATGAACGTGTTTCCCCCGCAGGAGAACGCCTTACGGAGCTTGACACTGCCGTGTGGGCTTGGTTGAGGAGACGTCTCGTTTCTTTCCAGTCGGATTTAATGCAAGGCAGCCACTGCGGCTCTGATTCATGGCTTGCGAAGCCCAAGGTTTTTTCAAAAGCTAGAAGCACACCCTTAGCATGGCTTCTTATACATACCGGGAACAAACACTGAAAATTCCTTCCATTTCCAGTTGCCTTTCTCTGCTGTATCTGATCACTGTGTCTTACAGACTCTAAATACCACAGACATTACTCTACCTGCTTGAGGACAGTTTAGAAGGGCTCAGGATTGCTTCCTCAGCTCATTTTTTTTGTAGAAGGATGCTGGGACTCTCAGCTGTAGCTAAGGGAGTGACAGAATTTTATCTTTATCTGTGACATCACTGTATGACGTTAACTTGCTTTATGTTTTTTTTTTTTTACCATATTGCTTCCTATTTGCAAATTTTAAACCCTTGTTTAAATATTTTCATTAATGCCAAATAACGTTTATTTACACTCATAAGTAAATAATGATCTATTTGATGTTTCTCTGTCATACTAGACTGTAAACTCCAATGACTGATTTGGTCCCAGCTAGTAACGTAGTAGCAGCGTATAATACTTTTTGAACGAAAGAATTTATATAATGCTTCTTAATTTACGACGTGTTTTCACATATATTTTCTTATTTTGGTTTCATAACCTACTCTTTTCGATAGTTTCGATAGATACTACTTCCATCTGAATTTTACAAGTGAGGACATGGAAACTCGAGAGGTAAATGGTGAACTTATGTCTGTGAAGTAATAAAACAATAGTTCTCCAAGTGTGGCCCTGGGCAGCAGCGTTGGTCACCTGGGAACTACTTAAAAAGGGGAACTCCCATTGACTCTCTGGGTGGGATTCAGACATCTGTGTTTTAACGGTTGCTCCAGGTGACTGTGGTGCATGTTGAGTTTGGACTTGTCACTGAGAGCCATCTTGTCTTGGATGGGGCATCCATGAATGAGCTTGCTGGCCATGCGAATTCTTTTATTGTGCCATCTGAGAAATCAGATTGTTCTCCTTTTGCTTCTCCATCCCATAAAGAGCGTTCCTCACATTTTAAAATATGAGGTTATACCCATTTCAGTCATAGCTTGAACTGAAAATGTTGCCATTTTTCGATGCATTTATAAGAGCTTCACCTTGTGGAATCTCTCTCTTGCTGAGGAAAAACATCTGATTTTGAAAACATTAGTTGACAGAAAATGCTCTGGCAACAAAAAAGCACAAAAAAAGCCTGTTTGTTGGGTGCTTAGGACACAATTTGAGAGTAGCCAGAATTTGCTTTTCGAAACAGTTACCCCTGGAAACGCCAACACTTCATTTAGTCAGAGTTGTAGTTTGGAAGCTTAACTCTAAAAAGAGGGCCTGGGGGAAGAGAAAGTTATCACTTTGGTTTTTAAAAATAATCCACATATATTAAAGTGACGATTGAAAGAAATTAAATGACTGACCATCCAAGATACTTGGACTGAGGACTCTCGAATCTTTCCAGCCCCTCTTTCTGTTCACTATCCATTCATTTTGGCACCATCCTTGTGTTCTGAGAATTCACTGAGGGTTAAGATACATTCTCTGTTCCAGAAAGATTTTTATTCTCATAGAACAGGCAAAAATGTAAACAGAATAAGCATTCAGAGTACCATTAAACATTTTGCCAGGCCATAGTAGAGTCATGAAAGTGAGAGAAAAGATTTTATAGAGGAAGCCACTCTTTGGCAAGATCTGAATGTCGAACTGACATTTCCTAAACAGATCCCAATCTGGGGGACAGGGCACATGGGTCATTGCTGTGTTAAGCTGTCAAATTCCTCAGCCATTGGGCTCTTGGAACTTCCTCTGTAGACTGCAGCATGTTGTATAAATCTTGCCATTTTTCAATGTGTTTTGTGGCATGACGAATGTTGGGGATCACTGCTGAGCCGACGGGAAGCAGAAAGAGCAGGGGAAGGTGTCAGAGCAAAGAGTATGAGGTGGGCATCAGCACTGTTTTTTAAAAAATATCCACAAGATTTCAAACATGCTCAGATTTGTATTTTAGGAAGTTCACTCTTCTCAAAACATGTAGGTTGGGTTAGAATGTTATAAGATTGGAAGCATGGAAAACTTCAGGGGACTTCTGTCAGAGATTAAGTGACAAGTTGGTGAGCTCTGAATGAACAGCATTGGGATAGAGGAGCAGACATGAAGCCGAGGGATGCCGGAGAATAACTAGAAACACTATTGTTTGGAGGAAGAGAATTCATTCATTTATTCATTCAGTCACTCACGTACCACATTTATCGATGACTTATACTGTACAAGGCATTGCACTAGGCTCTGGAGAGATAAGATATAGTCCCTGTGCATGGATGTTATGTTTTGATAGAGAGCTTAGTGATCAAGTGATCACACGTAAATCTAAAATCATAAGTGGTCTGAAGCACAGGAGCAGGATGGTCTGGACCGTGTGTGTACAATGGAGAGCCTGACACAATCTACAGCTGAGGATGGGAGGTTCGAATTGGGATCTGAAGGATAAGTAGAGGTTAGCTCGATGCTGGAGGGGATGCGTGGTGGAGAAGGGAGTTCCTGGCAGACCACAGGTGCAAAGGCCCTGTGGCTGTGGGGAAGCGGAGTGTCGGAGGTGCTGGTGGGAGCCCAGTGCAGCTGGAATGCAAAGTGGGGCTGGAAGTGGGATGAGACGAGGCCGGAGAGGAGGTCGGGATGGCCACGTGGGGCCTCAAGGCTGTGCAAAGGGGTCTTGGTATTTAACCTCAGAGCAAGGGGCAATGAGAGAAGAGTTTTAGGCAAAGTGGTGTGTGTGTGTGTGTGAGAGAGAGAGAGAGAGAGAGAGAGAGAGAGACAGAGACAGAGAGAGACAGAGAGACAGATCTGATCACATTTGAATTTTATAAATTTTATAAAGACCACATGGAACGTGGAGAATAATCTGGAAAGGAGCAAGAGTGGAGATGTGGGAGGCCAATCGCGCATATGCAATAGGCAGGTAGCTAGAACTAGCATGGTGGCCTTGAAGATGGAGGGAAATGGGTCGTTCTGAGATGCATTTACCTGTTCGAGTCAACAAGACTTGGTAATGTCTCGAGAATGGGGAGCAAGAGAGAGAGAGGGGCACGCCCAAAGGCTCCGTTGGGGTGAAGGGACGTGACCTTTTCATACTCTCTGCACTGGAAGCACAGGGAAAAGAGTGGGGAAGGTGGGGGGTGTCAGTGGTTTCTAGTTAGACAGATGCCCGTGTGACTCTCAGGTGGGCATGTCCAGTAAACGCTTAGAATTCAAGAAGATCTAGTGAAGCTTTAAGTTGGGGGTCATCAGCCTGTAAGTAACGGTCAACATGCGGGAGTGGAATATGTGTATGTGATAAGGCGGGAGGAGCGCACAGGGCAAGGGAGGCAGCGGGTGGAGGCAGGGGCCCGGGCGGGGCCGGTGCAGGACGGAAGGGCCAAGGAAGGCTGGGGAGCAGGGTGCTCTTCAGCCACAGCCACTGAGGGCATGAGAAGGGACATACTCGTCGGCCTCCGGGAGAAATGACAGAGCACCATGAGTGTCGCGTCTTCAGGAAACGCTTCTCTCTCTCTCTGTGCAAATCCAAGTGCTGGGTCTACGAAGTAGCAGGATAACGTGTTAGACAGTGACCCAGTAGATGTGAAATAACACCCAACATCCGGCAGGACTCACTGTTGGTCTAACCAGACAAACAAGCCTGTCCCATGTTTTCTCTCTTTCCCCCTAATATTTTGGCCGTGATTACTGAGGCTAACCACCCTCTTCCCCCAGAAATAGGTTGGACTGCAATCAGAAGAAAAAAAAATAAATGAGAAAATGCCCATAAACCTAATGAATTTAAACAACCAATGCTTGAGTCTTCTCCTCCCTGTTCCATCTCATATAAAAAAAGATTTTCGACTTTCAATGGGGAGACCGATTTGGACAAAAGTCCCAGTCAGACATTGCTGGGGATGCCGGTTCCCCTAGGTGTCTCCCCCGCAGGTGGCTAGATGCTCAGGAAGGCACTTTTATTTTTCCCACTGGGGTCACATGGGGTCCTGACAGCTCGGGATGATGTTTAACTAGTCGGAACCTTGGAGCTGTTGCGGTTGGGGCTGTTGGTGATTTATGGAGAAGTTTATTAGTCCTCGTTGGCCCTTTCTCAATCAACACATAGTTATTACGTATCCATTATTTGCAAGACACCGGTAAACACCGGGGTGGCTATGGAGGAATAGTGAATCCTGCTTTCCTCCAGCCTGGCTCGCATCCTCTCTCCTTCACGGAACCTCGGATGCTTCCAGCTCCTAGTGATATCACCCTCCTCTGAACACTCGGGCCTGACAGAGTCTTCTTAGATCCACTTTTAGCAAGATGAAGGCCCAGAGATGCTTGGACTCTGCTGCTCTTCTGGGACAGTTCTTGGCAGGTTAATCGCAGACTAATCAGAGCCAGATGGATTTCATTTGACTTACGGAATGATTTTAGAAGGCCCCGGACTACCACGAGCCTGGGCACACTGATACAGATCACGAAGGTTTATAACAGTCGGGAGATGTCTATATCTATCTCAGCGGGGAACCAAAGCTTTCGGATGTCATTGAGTAAAAACATTGACCTTCCCGGTGGAATAGGGCACTCTTAGACCCCCTACGTGGGGTCGTAGCTCTGCCTTGCTGTACAAACCTGTTCTTGCTGTGGGGTCTGAACTTAGCTTTCACGGCCACCTGCGTTCACCTGTCTTGTACAGGTGGGGCCCTCACAGAGTGACAGGGGGTCTAAACCGAACGAGTGAACCAAATAAGCAGCATTTCGAGAACCTGATGGGGAGATTCTGCGGGATTTTATGCTCGGCTCGTTTCCTGTGGCCGATGTCCCCAGAAAAATGAACAATACGTTTTTCTCAGACTCAGAATGTCAAACATGAGAGAACGAATTTTGAAATAAATTTGGCGATAGGAGATTTCAAGTCTTGCAGTGATGCCGACTTAACTTTTAGGGACACTCTGTCTCGCTTGCTGACATTCTGCTCTCGTTGGTCACTTGAGATGAGATTGTGGCCCCGTCGGGTCAGGTGGTCACCACGGACTTTGCATGGCACCATAACTGAATTAACATACATCAGTTATATTTATGCGTTCATTGTATTAATTATACCAGTTAAATTTAGTTTCTCTAGGTTTCAGCTTCCTACCCCCTCTAAGCATGAGCAAGGACCACCCGTGTGTGTGTTTCTCTCTTTACCCTAAAAGCGCATTTCCTGACTCTGGCATTTGGCAGTTTCTTCGACTTTCTTTCTATTCCCAAAGCATCGCTGTCATCGTCACCATCACCGTGATCACCCTACTTTCAGGTATTGAGCACTTACTATGGGTCAGGTGGCAGCCGAGGCTTTTATGCATAGCTCGTTAGGACGTCCCATCTGCCCGTCTAGGCCGGGATCTCTGATTGTTGAATAAGCCACGTGTTACTACAAGCTTAGGGCCTTGTCATCCGTTTCGTCGGCTGGAAACGTTTGTCTTCAGATCTTTGCCATTTGGCTCATCTGAGTCGTTCAGATCGCGAGTCAGTTATGACTTCCTCAGTGAAGTGTTCCCGCTCATTCAAATGACAGTGTCCATCCATCCATCCTCTCTCTCTCTCTGTAGCCCCGTTTTAGCCTCTTCATGTTCCTTATCACTGTCTGACATTATCTTGTTCCCTTCTGCAGTGTCTGTCCCTTTCCTCCTCACCCCTGTAGGCTCAGCCCTGGGACCACATACCTGCTCAGCAAATACCTGTTGAATGAATGAACGAATAAACCTTACGTGGTCTAAACTACTCAAACCCTACATTTCAGACGAGGAAACCAAGGCTCAAGCACATCCCCTACCTCACCTGTCTGTCTTTTTGCAAACGGTACATATTCTATAGATTTGTCTGCAACCGAAGCGAAAAATTTAGCTCATCATCTCAGCTTTTTAAAATTTAAACAATGGCAAATATCCAGACATTTGCGAATGTTAAATGTTTAGAATAGTGTGGACTCAGCTGTTTTGACAGAATTATTCAAACCATTCAGATGGGCTTATACGTAAAACCGTTAAAACAAATTCTTTGATGCGTGTTTGAACCATGTACATCATTTTTCTTGTCTGAGTCCCACGAATTAGATTTTTTTTTCCCTCACAGATATAGACTTTTCCTCTCTGAGGAAAAGTGTTTCTTGCTTAAGTAAGTGTTGGAAATGTACACACTCTAATTCCCTCTCTGAGACTCATCATAATCATCAGCATATTTAAGGTTTTGGGAAGTTCCATAGTTAAGAAACTTTTACTTTTATTTAATTCAGTATTTCCCAATTTAGTTGACCATAGGATTCTTTTTTACACATGGTGACTCTTTCCAAAGAAATTCATTGGGAAATTCTGTTCCAGGATATGATAAAAATTTATAGTGATTTTAACAATGGCTATGAAGAGATTTTTTAAAATTTACACCTTTTTTCCATGTGCCAAAATTATGCCATTTTATTTCACAAGCTTCTGGAACAGGAATAGAAATAAACTATGCATTGGTATATATTTACGGTTTCTGTTTTGTCAAAAGAGCCTTTAATAATAATAATTATTGCTTATTATTAGTATTGCTTGCCAAATAAGTCTCGATGTGGTCCAATCAACCTCTAGTCAAGGATAGAGATTTCCACATCTGTTTGATTACTGTATTTTCTTTTAAAACATTATGCTCAGCAACTATTTTCTCTCATCTTAATCCAGTTCCACAAATGTGGAAAGATTTTTTCATAAATTTAGAGATGAAGTGTTGACTGAAGAAGGAGAATATAACCCAGATATAAGACCATCCTGATGAAATATATGTTTTTTTTCTTTAGGAATGTTATAAATCTGAGGTTTTCAATTAACTAAGAAATTATCAATATTTATTAATACATTTGAAATAAAGTTTTATTTTTGTCACTGGGACATGAGATGAAAGATGAGACATTGTATTGTCCCATTGGAGGTTATAGTTTTGTTGGCGAGAAACCATGAATATTCATGATACAATTAGCATAAAAATCAACCTCTAAATCTTAGGGTTTGGAATTTATAGCAAAGCAAATCTCTAGATTTAATTAGCAAAAATAATCACATATTTCAAGCCTATTGGTGAGATGATCTTTTTACTGAACTCTCAATTACTCACTTGCCTACAGGAATTCTCTGGAGTTATAGTCTATAATTATTCATGAATCTGTTAAAGTGAAATTAGGACATTTTCATTCATAAACATTGGTTGGGTCAATTTTTGGTCCATTTTTCATTGTTAATATGTAAAGCAAATTCTCACTTTAAAAGATTTTCTCATATATGAATAGATTAGAATTTTTTTATGTTGCAATCAATAAATATAGCAATAATTTTCCTCTGAATTTCATTTCTCTCAGACTGCATAAACATATAAACGTCATTTCAAAAATTAGTTTAAAGTTCAAAATTTAAACTCGTCCTCACACACAAACCATCTGTGCCATGGGGGATTGGAAGAGGGGTGGACAGAGATTCTCATGAAGATGGGAAGCTTGACAGAGATGGTGGGACAGGGTGATGAGGGGCTGGGCTGATGGATAACCTGAGGTCCTCACATGGTTGGCCAAAGTCCACAGGATTCCTCTGGACCCAGAATATAAAGAAAGGACATTAGCTTGAACGTGACCCTAGAGCTTACTTGGCAAATCGATCACAGGAGACTCTCACTGGAGGTGAGGCAGCCTCCATGGGGTCACTCAGGCCAGCGGTCTGCACAGGGACCCAGCTGGGTGGCATGGGACCATCAAAAACACTACCTGATCACATCTGTGTCAGGGGATTACCCTTCTGTATGGAGCCAAATGCCTAAGTCTGAGAACACGAGGACTACTCCATACCGAGAAGGGGCCCGCACTTCCCGCCTCCCTCCTTCCCTCACGCTTTCCACAGAGAGTGATGTGACAGAGAGTTCAGAAGCGGTGGAACACCTCCTTTAAGAAAATAACTGAGTGTAATTGAGTTTCAAGTTAGATCACATCGGATTCAAATAGATTTCCTGTTGCGGAGCCGAAGTGGAGGGTCCAGATTTGAGAGCAGTAACAGAAAACAGAGCTTTACTTTTGCAAGGTTGTTGCAACCAAGAAACACGTCCCCTACGGGTACCACGAGCTCGTGTAGTCCATTCCGAGTGTCACCTCAGCAGAACGAAAGGGTCTGGTCCACCTCGTCCACGCAGATGCCTGTGCTAGGTTTCATGCTGCTCTTTGCGACTTTTGTTTTCTTTAAAGATGAACCCTGGTATCCATTTGTGTGGAACGAAGAACACAGAGAGGGAAAAGAGGAGGGAAGAAAGAGAAGAGATCCCACAGACTTATTTACTCCAGGGTACAGCTCCTTTAGAAGTGTCCACCAGCAAATTTTCTGGGTGGGTTCATACACGATTCATTTATTCATGGAATTTTTATCCACCACGTTACCATTTGGAGCCCAAACTTAGGGATGATTTTTCTAGAATAGCACAAAGCATTTAGAAATGAATTCTGGCTTCCATAGATATTCTAATAAATCACAGTAGACAGCTTTAATTTCAAATCCCTTCAAGCGTTTTCAAAGGCTAATGTCAATAGTGAAAGAATAAAGATGAAAAAATATCCACACACGAGGTAAGGATGACACGGCTCGCTTGTCTTCTCATCTCTCTGACCTTTCCTTGTGGTGATGTTGCCATTATTTCTATTAAGGAGACAATACATGGCATTTTAATACTAAATAGAGTTAAATGGATTTGGGGAGATTTCATCTGGGAAGTTAGATCAAAGTGTTCTTTAAACACTCCTCTGAATTTCTTTGAGTGCGATGTCTTGGGCCAATGTTATTAAAATATAAAATGCAATTAAGGGCAAAGTGGAGAAGGGAGATACAGGGATCCAAGAAAAATAGTTCTTAATTATGTGGTAAACCTGTTATGTAACGTCCCTCTCCCAAGAACAAACGACTGGTAGGTGGTTAACGTGCACATGGCCGAGTGGCTGGGATCCAGCTACACCTGGGGAGCAGACGTTTGGCCCCGTGGTACGTGGCTATGGTAACTACATGTCAGGGGGTGGTTTTTTCATCCTCAGACATACGAAGAGGCAATGCATTTTCAAAGAGCCGTAACCTAAGCAGTGGGAATGTCAGCTGGAGAACACAAGCTATCTTTAGCGTCTGGGCGTTCCTTAGAATATCCAGTGGGCTAACCTGTGTTTTATTTGTGAAAGGGATCGCGAGAGATCGATGACAAAAATGGCTCGTATTTTCTATGTCTCCCTTCAGTATATCCTCCTTTGCAATGCAAGTTTGCGGCTTCTTCCATCCAGGGATAGAATCTAGCTCTGCCCCTCTGGACTCTGGGCTGTCCTATGACCTGCTTTGGGCGATAGAATGTAGGGGAAATGAAATTATATCAGCGCTAAGTATCAGGAGGCTGTGAGCGCTTCTATTCTCCCTTTTGGAAACTCATCATCACCATGTGAAGCAGCCTGGGCTGGCCTACGGGATGATGTGAACAACATGTGGCCCAGTCACCTTTGTCACCACAGCTGACAGTCAACCACCAGACATGGCAAACATCCTAGACCAGCCAAGCTCCATCCAGGTGACCCCAGCTGCATGTTTAAGCCCAGCTGGAGGTTAACTAAGTTAGCCCACATCAGCAGAATGATCTAGCTGAACAATAGACTCATCGCCAATAATTTTTATTCTTCAAACTACTAAATGTTGGGATGGTTTGCTATGCAGCAATACCTAACTGATATAGGGACCAAGGTGCCTCCTGGGAAAGCAAGTGTATTCTAAAGCTAAGGGGCACAGACATGTTGCAAGTGAGAAGAGTCACTCTTTTTTATTGCAGAGTAATATTCTATTGTAGATATACCACATCTACTTTATCCATTCATCTATCAGTGGACACGATCGGCTTTTATGACCTAATATGAGCAGACTTCAACACGACATTGAGGGGAGATGTGAGAAGACAGTGCTTCCTGTGGCGAGATGGGCACAGTAATATATTAAAATTTATCTTCAAAGTCGTGATTTTCAGAGAAGTACCATTCTGTCACTTTCACATGTAACCAAAATAGATGTTGTTTTTAGCTTAAATTTCAGCCCTGAATTTACAGAGAGAAAAATCAACTACTTTCATAAACCTTTGAGAGATATTCGTTTTATGGAGGCACTTCAGAAAAACATTTTGTTTACCCCCCAGAGGATGCATATTTAGGGCAAACGTCTTATCTTCTTGAAGAAGCATAGTCATGGTGGCTTTGCCACATTTCTCAGTACGTATTCTAGACAAGCGCTTTGTCATCCTCAGGCAAATTCTTTCCTACGTGGATAGGAAAGCCTTCCAATTATATTTTAAACCTATTTTTTTTATTTTATATTTATAGACATGAAAAGAAATTGATCATCAGTCACCTCTTAGAGACTCTTCTGCGTTGACAAAAAAATGTAAGAAAGGTTCCTTTAGTATCTAATTCCAGCTTCTTTAAAGCAACCTTTCATTGTCACATTGAGAGGAGGGTCTCCAGTAAGGCAGGCTGCCATCATTGGTCTCCTAAAAGGGTAGTCTTAAGACCTCCCTATTTTCTAGATAAGAATGTCCTGACAAGTTTTGACAACTTCTCTTCTTGATGTCATCCAGTGTTAGATTTTTTTTTATTGTGTTAAAAACATGTAAAATGAGATCCACACTCTTAACAGATTTTTTAGGCGCAGAGTACAGTATTAACTACAGCCATGGTGATGTAGAGCAGATTTCTAGAACTCATTTATCTTGCCAATTGAAACTTGATGTTGGATTTTTAAAGAGCAAGGTTCTTCGGGCATGCATTTCCAGTGATGTAAATGGCTCCTCATTTATCTTTCCCTGGATTCAGGCTGTCAGAGATGGACCATTTAGAATATCTTGGCGGTAATGCTTTGAGTTCAATAGCAAAAGTATTTAATGCACCTGGTTAAACTGTGTCTTCAACAAAGATGATTCTTCTTCTACGACCCATTTGACGGTATAAGGAGAGGCATCAGATACACTGTTATGGCTTAATTGTTCTTTTTTTTATCCTTACTTTTCAAGTAAGAGCCAGTCTTTGAAAGTACCTAGGAAACTTCTCCTTCTTAAAGCATATGGAAAGAAGATATCAAAAAAGGTGTCCATTCGCTATCTCCAAGCATCCTCTTCCTGCCCTTTCTCACTGCATATTTGTTTTGTTTTGTCCTTTTTGTTACAACGGGGAGATTAGATGCTGGATTTTCAACCTCAGTCTGACAAGAAGCAAAAGGTCCTCTGAAATGGCGCTTGCCTCTTTAGTGTGTAATGCCCCCAGCAGTTACACACTAAAGGTAGGTAACAGTAGAGGAAATGGGGCTGGCGTATGAGATTGCCAAATATATTAGAAGGTGGGACAATAGGCAGCATGGGAGAGAAGGAAACACACAGTCTAGAGTTAAACCCTCCAGGCCTGAAATGGTGTTTCCTTTATTTCCTTTCCTTAGCTATGAGCTTACAAAAATTTTTAACTTTTCAGTGTTTGTATCTTAAAAAAAAAAATTAGGTCATTATTGTATATGGGAAAGGGATTAAATGAGTTAACATAGACATGACCATCTAGTTTAATGTCTGTACATAATAGGCGCTCAAAAATGCTCTTGGGCCATCTGTGTTCAGGATGCTTAGGGTTCCCAGAATTTATGTGACTGATTGTCATGTGTTGTCCTGTGTTGTGTTGAATAGATCACGTCATTGGATGCATGGGTCTCTCTGCCTTCTCTATTAGCTGTTGTCATCTCTCTGCATTGCCAACGTGTTGGGTTGCCATGGCAGGTAAGTGGGATACAGAAAACTCCTATCCAGCAGAGGAATGAAGCTTTTCAAGTAAGTTTTATTTTATTTTTTCTTATGGGAGCTGTTCTGACTCCATCGAGTAGAATTTTAGTATCCTAGATTGCTAGGTGGGCTTTTTGGACATTAGCGCACTGTTCCTTCTGTCCCCTGAAACCTTGAAATGTAATGCAAGTCTAAAGAGGCAGGATCAGCTCACAAAGCATCATTTCAGGATCATAATGGCTCTCTCAGACAGCAACACTGTGGTCTTCCCAAATTCCAGAAGGACAAAACTGGTCCTGTACTTCCCTAAATGTAAACATTGCCTGGATGATGTACTCATGAAGCTGCTTTAGTGATTTATACCACAATGTGAATAAGTTTGTATACTTTAAATGTCTTTTCCTGGGAACTAGTTTGGATGAGTTGAAAAAGCATGACAATATCTGGGGGAAGGGGACGTAGCAGGCAGGATGTGAAGGACTCTGTTCTTGGATTAACTTTAGGACAAAGGTAGACATGGGAGGTGGCTCACCATTTGGGGAACAAGATAAAGTTTCAATAATTATTTGCTGACAGCATAAAAAAGAAAAATGTTGACCTACAGCACAACTTTGCTTGTGACTGACAAGTAGATCCATTCGTTCTTTCTCTCAGATTTATAGGTGTTCTTACTTTCTGAATATTGATTTATCAATAGATTCTAAACAATTATGAAGTTGTAGGAGCAGAATTTGCACAACATAAAAACATTTATAAACAAACTATGATAACCGCTTGTCAAAACCTCACCTTATTGCTTCCTGACTCACGGCTGGAACTACATTTACCAGCATCCCTTGCATTTAGGAGTGACCACGTAACAGAGTTTTGGTCAATAGAATCTGGGTAGAAATGATGTGTACCACATCCAGGTCTTATCCATAAAAAAACCTTCCACAGAGAATTTTCTCTCTCTTCCATCACTTAGCTGTTGAAGCCCAGAGAAACCTATGAAGCCACTGAGGTTTGGGGTTCATCTGCGATGAAAGCTTCTGTTTCCTTAACTGATATAGAAATCGTTATGGAAAATGGTGTGGTATTAGCAAAATCAAAATTTGTGACACCGACATAGCATTTTGTTTCCTGGTAATGGGTGGCAGCGAAGTTGATGCTGTGATCTGGAAAGATAAAGACTCGTGCAATTTAGTGGCAAAACATTTAGTGGAGCCATTGTTGCCCTTGAAGAGCTTGGAAAGAAGACAGAGTGTATAGCCCTGGGTTGGAAAATAGAATGTTACTCGTGTGTTGATTGTAATTGGCTTTGCTTGGCTCATTCTTCAAATAAAGAGATGAGCTTCAGCAAGAACTGGCTGGGTTGCCAGAAGAAATGAAAAAACGCAGAGAACAGAAATCTGGGGCCTTAAGTATCGCAAAAGCCAGTTGTTTCTAGACCCCACACAATAGGAAGAATGAAAGAGCTGGAGTGAGGAAGGTCTATTAAAACTCAGCTCTGTTGCAAAGATCTAAAAAATGAGAGGCTTTCCACCCAGATCCGATGGCCTCAAGAGAACTGCCATTACGTTAGGAAAAATAGGCATGGAGGGGAGAGGGAGGGTGGCAATGAATCACGGAGATAAAACAGGCTTGAGAATTCTATCTAGTGAAAGAAATTTGGGTGTGCCTGCTGGCACAGGACACTGACTGGAAGCAGATAGAGACCTACCATGATGTGAGGGGATCCTACTGCCGAAGATGCATTGGGTCTAGACTCAAAAGCCTGTGGATTTAAGTCTTAGAGCTCTTGAGTCACCGAATGGGCCGGAAGTGGAGTGTGAAAACTGTATTGTTCCTCAGGAGACTGTCCTCTCCCACTTTTGTGTATTTCTTTGGATAATGACAGTTAGGGAGTCTCTCTCTCTCTCCGAGAGCAAAGCCAGGGGCAACGAGAACAATAGATGAGAGAGTTCTCTTGCAGCTGGGATGGCTGAGTTCCAGCAAATCAAAAGTGGGTGGATCTGATGCGCACCCATTTCCAGATGTGGCTCAGAAGAACCGCCCATGTGCAATTCTCTTTTTCTTTCTTAATCTGTCCTCTTGGTGCAACTGCCAAGATCACCGTGGAAGCCAATGAAATAACAGAGTTTTTCTGGGACAGCAGTTATTAACACCTTAACTGGTACAGAAACTAAACACATCAAATCAGCCCCGATTCAAACACCCTTCCCTTAAATGTCAGTATCTAGCGTGATTCTTTGTTGGTTAGTGTTTTGCTGACTGTAAGATGTTATAAACTGGAGAGTGAGTGCAAAGCTGAATGTGAAATCTTGGAAAAGATGGAAGCCTTAATGAAGCCAATGAAAATAATCTTGAATGGCTTCTTGAATCACCTGCAAAGTCTTTGACAAATGAGGATCTGGTAGGGTTCAGATAATGAACAACCAGAGAAGGGAAAGCCAGCAAGGCAAATGACAGCATGTGCTCTTCTGAAAACATGGCTTGACTATCAAAGGATTAGGAGCCATCTTTAAGAGAACTAAAAAAAGCTCTTGATTTTTTTTTTTATAAAAACAATCCCATTACGATTATGTAGTGAATGTCAAATGCAGAGTTAAATTGTCCTAGCATGCTGTCATGCCATGGGAAAGGAATAACTCTACTCCAGAAGACAATGCTTGGTTTGTTCTTTGGTTCAAGAAATGGCAGATAAATGAACTTATCACCTAAGATATTAATGAACTTATAGTCTTAATTTTAAAGATTATTTTGGAAAAGTACATTTTCCAAGATAAATGCCCCCCCCCCCACTATTTACTTTCCAGTTTTGGTGCTGTTTTAAGTAAAAGAGGACAGATGTGTCTTGAGAAAATGGTCTGTTAGAACTAGGCAGAGTCAAGAAATGGAGAAACCAAGCTGATGATGCTTGGCAAGGAGTGAAAGTCAAGGGCAGCAGCTAAAGAGAAAGGAGGATGACAAGGGAGATGACACACAGCCGATTTGGAGCTTCGAGTCAATGGATTATTTTTTATGGGTGTTTTCATTTCATTGCATGGAAGTAGTCATTTAAATTAAATGAACATTTCAAGTAAATGAGTAAAGCTGGTCCCTGGGTTTGCTGCATCATATTCCATGTCGAGTGGTCCAAATGTTCCCGTGAACTATTATTTTTGTTGGTGCTCTACAATCTTGATATTTATTGGTTTCCTTTCCAAGCCGTGTTTTCTGAATATATCTTTCAATTGCTTTATTTTAATAGGACAATGAAACTCATCATTTGGCCTTCATTAGAATTCTAAAAGATAACAGGACTTTGCAATAAGACTATTTTATAAAAGAGTCTCACTGAATAAAGTAGACTACCTTTTTTGGTAAAAAGCTTCTCACCTCCTCTCTCTTCTTGGTTTATCACAAATGTTTAATCGTTTTAAACCATGAACTTTCCTTTGAAGGTGGGCCAATAAGCAAGGACCACTAAACTCTGCATGTAAGTCTTGGATGTAGGGAATTTGTGAAACCATCAGTGAACATATCAGTCAGTTAAATTACAGACTCACTTGCTGCAAGTGAAGACTTGTGAGTTGTGTAATTTGGCATTTGAACTTGGGGTCACAGGTAGAGTTTTTTTAAGGGTTTGGTTACGTGTCTTCTATGGGGCAATTTGAGAAAGCAACTATGTACAGAAATGAATCCTGTTGTTATTATTCATGATGCATTATTCAGGTGTTATTTATTATTGCGTATTAATGCCTATCCTGGGTATTAGGTTTTGGAAACGCATGTAGGTAATTTCTCTCTTAATAAAACTTTTTATCTACTGAAGACAAAGAGAAGAAGAAAACAGCTGAAGAGGCAAGTCCTAAACAGATGCATCTTATTTAGGGTTTTGCAAACATTAGAAAACCACTCCCGATAGCTTAAGCCAAAGGGGATTCTTGTAAGAAGGATAATGAGATGTCTCAAAGTACCTGGTGACAATCGAGCAGCCAGGACCAGAAGGACAGGAACCTGGCCATCTTTTTTTACAAATGGCCCTGTGAACAGCTCCATAGGATGTGACATAGTCTAGCCAGTCTCTCCTGTGATGACAGGTGCACGGAGACTGCAGAGAGCCTGTTCGGGTCTTGATCGATTCATTAGCTTTCAGCACCAAAAGGACAAATGGACAAGCAAAAACATTGACCAACCAACCAGTTTGTTCCAGCCAAATGGTGCAAAAACAACCAACTTCAGAATATCTTTATTCTTTAGCTAAAGAGTTCTTAAAACTTAGCCCCAAGGTCAAGAGATCCATGCCAAAATTTCATGATAGGAATCTTTTATTCTTGTTAATATAATCCTGTTTACATGCATTAAGGGGTAACTGCGGAATGAAATTCCCCAGATCTGTGAGGACCTGAATTATTTTCAAGTCCAGTTAAATTGGTTGCTTTTGTTACTTTCAGCAGAGAATAGGAGGTCTCTGGAGCTTGCAATTCAATTGATCCTCACCGTTTAGCATTCTCCCTGTTAGTGTGTGATCCAGGTGGCATTACCTCATGGAAAACAGGAGACCACTGTGTCCTTTAGCCATCTGTGGGCCACAAATGTGCCCTGTGCTCAGCGGGAGATATTATCTCATATTCCCAAGATATTGGGTATATAAATTTTTGAAATAATAGAAAAAAGGGGGCATCCTTTCTTGTAAGATGTGCAGAAATCCAAGGGATTCATGAACAATTTCCAACCCGACTCTTCAAACATGTAGCTCAGTGGTTCCTAATTTGTTAAGAAGTAGGTCCATGTATTTATTAGATTTAAGCAATTTCACTTTATTGTCTGTATGCAGAAATGTCTTTTCTTTTTCTTCCTGAACGTACTTTTTTTCCTGTCGTGTATGGCAACCGTGGAAGTAATTATATAGGCCTTTTTTGATTTTGGGGTAGGAAGAATAATTTCAATTGCGCAGTATCTGAAAACATTTCTCAAATATGTAGAAACTACCAAATTTATCTTAGTTATTATTGTTGCCACCACTGTGCTTTCAAATATCACTTCTGGTTGGGCCAGGTGGGATTTAATCATTTAACCATTTTATGTGTATTATGTGTCTGAGGGTCTTTGTTTTTCTTTAGGGTTCAGTTTTCATGTCATTAGGTTTGCAGAGACTATGTTAAACCTAAATATATTGTTGTCTGGAAAAGAATTTGTCAGATAGAAAAATATCCTAATGGCCTATTTTTTAACATGAAATATTTAAACTCAGGTTCATTAGTACATATATACACATACATTTTTAAAAAGTGATAATATGCAATAATATAAAAATGGCCAACAGACACGTGAAAAGATGCTCCACATCGTTAATTATCAGGGAAATGCAAATCAAAACCACAATGAGATGTCACCTTGCACCTGTCAGAATGGCTGTTATCAAAGAGACAAGAAATGACAAGTGCTGGCGAGGATGTGGATAAGAGGGAACCCCTGTGCATTGTTGCTGGGAATGTAAATTTATGTAGCTCCTGTGGAAAACAGTATGGAGCATCCTCAAAAATTAGAGCTACCCGGTGATCCAACAATCCCACTTCTAGATGAGTACTCAAAGGAAAAACAGCATTTTGCTAGAAGATTGTAAAGACATTTTTCCAGTTAGCTCTTGTGCTTTATATTTCCCAGTATTTCCAACAGATAATACCTAGTAATCAACAGCTTCTTCGACGAGGTGATACAAACTTGAGAACCGTTTTTATTTTTATTTGTTTTAAACTTTCCTTCTAAAGGCCTAAATTCTGGGGAGTCCATTTCCACGTGGAGCTGGTGAACCGAAACAAGGCAACATTAGAACTCTAAAAATTAATGCTTAACGCTTGTAGGGAACTGGTAGTTTTCTAATGCATTTGTAAATTGTGATACATGTAACGTAAAATAGATCATTTCACCCATTTTCAAGTGTATGATTCAGTAGCATTAAGTACATTCACAATATCATGTGACCATCACTGTCATCTATTTCCACAGCTTAGTACCCCAGAAGCCCTGTACCCACTGAACGATATCTCCCCATCCCCCTCCCCAGCTCCAGTAAGCTCTGTTCTACCTTTGTTCTCTCTGAATCTGCCTATTCTCTGTGTCTTATGTAAGTGGAATCACACAATATTCATTCTTTTGCTTCTGGCTCTTTCACTTAGCATAACATTTTTAATGTTCATCCATACTGTACCGTAGTATGCATCAGAATTTCCTTGAAAGCTGAATTAACATTTCATTGTGTGAAGATACCACGTGTTGTGAATCCATTCTTCTTCTGATGCACGTTTGGGTTGTATTCACTTCTTGGCAATAAGTTGTGAATTAGGCTGGCACGAACATTCGTGTGCGAGTATCTGTCCGAGTCCATGCTTTTATTTCTTCTGGGCATTTACCCGTATAGGATGTTGATTAGTATGGTAGCTTTGTGGAATTTTTAAGGAGTTGCATCCCACATCCTGGTGAGGGACCATCCTATCCAGTCGCATATTGCTCTGGATTCTGGGCATCCAGAGCTTCTGTTTTTGTTTGCTTTTAGATGCTTCTTGGTGTTTCAAGATGCATCTTCTGCCATAAAGACTGTTGCAAAGAAACTCCTTTTAACCCACATGTATCACTGAGTTTCCAGATGGACAACTTTTCTCTTCATGATCAGAGGACGATCAGTCAATTCACTCAATCCAGAGCAAGAGCCTCTCAAACTGATTGTTCTGGAAGCTCATAGACCCAATAAGTATTGATGAGCAGCTCTTGGGTTCACACAGGACCTAAAACGTCCGGTCACTGCTCTTGGAAATTTGATGGAGAAGATACTTAATGAGTTTCAGAATTATGTGGATGAACTGTCTGCCTGTCCTGGTTTTGTGTAGGAGCCGCTTTTGCTTTACATTTGTTTTGGTGGCAGGAAGTAAAATTCTTAAGAGCTGGGCTGGGCTTTCCACTCACCGCACCTGGGGCCAGCATTCCACAGAGGGAAGGCGGGGGCTTCTCCACGCGCCTCCTCACTGGGTTTGTGGGTCTGCGCCCTCTGGGCTTCGGGCCTCGAGTGGGGGCTCCGTTTGTCCAAAGAGCATGCTTTCCCCCTCCCCTGCAGGAGTCTGGTTTTCATCTACGGCTGGATCACGTCGGGAGTTATCTTTCAACTTCTGGCTACCATAGCCAGCAAACTCTGTTAGCTAATTACATTTTCTTCTTCTTTTTTATTTTTTGGTCTAACTGCTCACCTAGAGGCACCCTACAGAGTTCAGATCTGACACACGTAGGGGAAGGAGGAGAAGCATAAACAAGCCCGCGGTGAGGCTGCTTCTGTGTGTGGTACAGAGGCACCAGAGTGCTCAGCATCCTCTGCACCCCGTGACTGATGTTGGCGAGGCAGCTCACACTGACCTGGCATCAGGCTTCAGTGGTCCCGTGCCTCACTCAAGAGCGTGGGCACCGATCTGTGATGGGACTGAATCGGAACCAAGTTCTCTTTGTTATGTTTCTAAATTCAAAGCAGGGAGGGAGATATTTCTGTATCCACCTCCCAGCAAGCCTTCCCCGGCAACGATGGGCTTTGTTCTGAGGCGTGCGTCTCTCAGCCTCACTCTGCGGCTTGGGTAGTTTGGCAGGCTTCGAGATGCTTTGGGGCAATCTGAATCACACCTGAAGCTGATGGGTTGCTGACATATGGAGCTTTAATTAAAGCAGGCTGAGAAGGGAGCATCTGGAAACCAGGGCTGGGCCTTGGAAGGGTCTGGCTGGTACTTTTTTGATTATGGTTTTTTTTCAGAGACCGTGTTTATCTTTTCTACCCAAAAAAGTTGGAATAACATGAATAACCAGATTGAACTTGGTCAAAATGTTGTGTCAAGAAAGATTTGTTTTCTTTTGTGAGTGTTGTAGGCAATACTTGAAAGAGTGAAGTGCGAGCTGGCCACGAAGACAGCTGTCTGAAGGGCACGTTCCTCCCCTCTCAGCAGACCGTCTCCCAAGGTTGATCTTCATCAGCTGTGAGGGAACGAGGTGGGGGACCATGAGGTCAAAGGGGACCCAAAAGTTCATACCAGGAAGATTAGAACCTTCAGCGCATGATCGCTGTAAGGGTTCGGTGATGCAAAAGATTCTTTCCTACTTCTAAAAGTGAACTATTTATAAAGTTCAGTCTATTATTGCCTTTGACTAGATAAAGACTGTAGACTCTGTATGGGTCAGAATTGAGTTGTTACTAAAGTTTAAGAAGGAACTGGAGTGTATCTCCATTTATTAAGGATTTATTCTGATCAGAGCACTGCACTTGATCCTTGGGATAAAAGTATTACAAGCATTCGTTCATTCGTTCATTCATTCATTCATTCATTCAGAAAATACAAATGTGCCAGGCACTGTTTTATACACCAGAAACAAAACGGTGACCATGGGAAAGTGTCTGTTCTCATAGGGTTACTTTCTC